>VZTI01001575.1:383800-470540 GCA_013397865.1 Struthidea cinerea | reverse complement strand
TTCAGTCTCCCTTCCCCCTCCCCCTTTTTTTTTTTTTTTTTTTTTTAATTCAGGACAGTTGGAAAGTGTGGCTGGCAGAGATGGCCGCCATTCGTGCCAGCAGCTCCTTCTGCTCTTAACAACTGCTGTCCTAAATCAAATCAAGAGCTCTGAGCAGCGAGATTAGATCAGCACCACCTCATAGTGACATCGAACTTCTTCCCCTTTCTCCCTTCCCTTTTCTCCCTTCACCGGTCAAGGTGGGTGTGGAGGGAGGCTGGCTAAGCATCTGAGGCGGAAAAGGTTTTGAGTGTTCTCAGTATGGCCCTGTGCGTGCTGCACAGCTAAAACAAACCTGTTCCTTTGGAAAAGTATCAGGCTCTGTCTTCATGCCTAATCTACAGCACTGCATGTTTCCAAAGTTAGATTAGCTAAACAGGGTATTATTTCAGTTCCCACATGCATGCATCTGCTCAGAACAATGAATGAGGTTTCCTTCTGTCTGCCTATTCTCAGCTTCTTCTTCCTCCACCTGCTCCTTCTGATTTGCCTTTCCCTATTTTTTAATTCCGAAGGTGTGATTCTGGTGTAATTTAAGAGGATAATTTTTCCCATGTAATTTATACAGGTGAAAGATGTTGCTGAACCAGATCCTCAGCTCAGGAGAAGCAGGAGAAATTCACAGGTCTGTAGGTTAATGGATGTCTGGTCCCATTAAGTTCAGCAGGTTATGAAAAAACTTACCGAGTAGAAGAAAAATCAGGACAATTTTACCCAAAACTATCTCACATCTAACTTTCCAAGATTTCCTAATTTAATATTAAACATTACTGAACAAGAATTGAAGTTCCTTCCATTTCTAGTAACGTAAATAGGGGTGAAACCATCTGTTCCCACTAGTTTTTCTCTGTTTACTGATAACACACTTCGTACTGGAATTAATATTTTTATTGAAGCTAGAGTAAGGACTTTGTCCATTCACTTTAGTAAATTTAGTAAATTTACCATGTTGTGTTGCCTTTTCATCTTATATATGTATGTACATATGTTACGATGGTGGATGTGTGTATATTTATATAAAATAAATAATAATACTCCAGTTATTTATAATTTCTGGGCAGACACCCAGCTTGGGTGACCCTGGCATGGTATCATTGTACTCTAGCTTGAGTTATATTTGAGGAGAATAACCCCAATATTTATTTTTAACACTGCATTTTTATAGCATAATTGTTAGAACTCTGATCACAGAAAGCCAACAAGACAAATGTGCTGTAAGAAAGACAGTCTTACAGACACCAGGTTTACTCTCTCACAGCTTAAAATTTTCCAGATCACTGGAGCTGATTCTCCCTTCTACTTTGCTTTTGTGAGACCACGTCTGCAGGTGCTGAATCCAGCTCTTGTTGCCCCAGCACAAGAAGGAAGTGGAACTGTTGAAGTGAGTCCACAGGAGGTCACGAAGATGGTCAGAGGGCTGGAGCACCACTGCTGTGGAGACAGGCTGAGAGTGTAGGGGGCGTTCAGCTGGAGAAGAAAAGGCTTTGGAGAGATGTTATATATACCCCTTTCCAGTGCCTAAAGGGGCTCCAAGAGAGCTGGAGGGGAACTTTGAGAAAGGGCCTGTAGTGACAGGACAAAGGGGAATGTCTTCAAATTGACAGAGTGTAGGGTTTAATTAGGTATTAGGAGGAAATTTTTTACAATGAGGGTGGTGAGGTATAAGAGCAGGTTGTCCAGAGAAGCTGTGGCTGCCCCATCCCTGGAAGTGTCCAAGGCCAGGTTTTCTGGGACTTGGAAAAGCCTGGGATAGTGGAAAGTGTTCCTGCCCGTGGCAGGGGTTTGGAGCTAGATGACCTTTAGGGATCCTTGTAATGCATCCGGACTCAACCCAACCTATTCTAGGATTCTGTGGCTCTCTGATAGTGGCACCGTAGTGTGGTGTAGAACTGCGTACTATTAATTAAAAAGAAGATACCCAACTTCAAGAGACTCCTGCTCTTTTAACAATTAAACAACTGTAGGTTTGTCAAATTTCCGTGTCAATATAGCTCTGTTTTTTCAGTATCAAAAATCTGGGAATGAGAAACAATTCCCCAATGTCACAATTGGCTAAAAGAAAAAGTTTTGGAAACCACAAAGCTTTGTCTTTCTTTTCTTGTTTATCATGGTGGTGCACTGGGCATCACTGAAAAAACAACATAGGTATGGACTGCCATTAATTAGTGGGAAAAGGGTGAACCGTACTAGGGTGGATAAGTCAAGGGAAGCTCTCTTGGATGGAAACATTTTCTCCAGTCTGCAGCATATCTAAGAGTGCTAATTAATATCTGTTCTCTTAAGCAGTCAGCAGGGGAGTTTGCTTTGTATTTCCTCAAGAGTGAGTGCACACTAGACTCAATCTAGCTGCATTAGAAAAGATTGTGGGTTTTTTGAGAAGGGTATGTGTAGGTAGCTTAACAGGGAATAAAGGAGGATATTAAATATCCCATAGAGTAAAAGTGTATTAAATAAACTACATAGTAATATACAAAAACTATGTTAAAAATCCTATGGAGTACAGACAGCCAAGAAACAGATTAACAGAGTATTACATTTTATTGTTGAGCACAAATGTTCCATTCCTTTCTCTGAGCTCCTAATCAGCATTTTTCATTATTTCCCTTCCCCTGTATTTGGCTCCTGTGCCTCAGTGCCCATAGCAACCCTTCCAGTAGTGTTAAAAACTAGATACTGCAACCACATTCCCAGGCAGAGAGCTTTGCCAAGGCCTACATTTGATCCAGCTAGGAGCACATGCCCGCTCGGTGGTACAAGGTCATAATAATAATTCTCCCTTCAGGGGCAAACAGTCTTAGGAATGATCCCCCACTATTTTCCCCTACTATCTTGGCTCATTTTGATCTCAGTTGTTATTAAGCTCATTTTATGCTGCAGCCGGAGCTGCTTGTTTACTTACAAAAATGGTTATTCCGAAAGTGGATGCCTACAACGAGACCAGAAGCCTGTGTGAGTGTGTGTGTTCAAGTGTGTGTGTGTGTGATGTATGTAGGGAGAGAAAATTGGTTTGTTTTACGGACTCACCATTCCTTTGAACTCCACAAAAATACGAGCCCTTTCTTTGATGGGCTTTGCTTTGGTTTTGTTTTGTTTCATTTTTGCCTTGCCCCAGTTTTCTCTCTGTAGTGTCTAATGTACATTTCAATGGATGGAAATGATGACAGAAGGCATTTTCAATCCCTTGAGGCATGGTAGCAGTCTCTGAAAATGCTTTGGTACTGAACTATTCTGAAGAGAATAAAAGAAATCCTTTATTCTTCTTTTATTTTTTCTTCTTTCCCTCCCCCCCAAGTTATATCAAGATTGGAATTTCAGTTGTTGGGGAGAGAGACTGGGGTTTTCTTTTGATTCTAAATGGCATCTTTTTCCTCCCCAGCTTCTCTCTTGATTATTTTTTCTCATTTTCCCCTTTCTCCTCCACTCCCCAAATTTTGACCAGGTTGTGGGTCCCACTGCTGAGCACTTATTCTTATAAATGAATATTCCGTCATGACCGTCTCTTCATCCAAAGGAGTCTGGAGAACATTTGAGTTTATTACATGAAGAAACATGCTTAACAGGAACACTGGGGGTTTTGTCAAGTTGAGTGTAGGAAATGGGAAATTAGTGGAAAATGTTGACAAGAAAGTCAAGAGAAGGAAAGCTGGATGCTTTTGTAGTTGACTAGAACAAGAAAAGAGATAACTGGATGATCTCATTTGTCACTGACTTGAACTTAACCAAAATATTTGCAAGGGTGACAAAAGGAATCCACAGCAGCATATTCACAATATAATTTGAGCCAGAAAATAAAAAAGATTTCCCAAAATCTTTGTAGGTGAAGGAAATCACTTCAGCTGAGTGGCGGCAGGCCCCAGCAAGCAAGTCACTTCTGTTTAGAGCTACAGTATTTTGTGTTGTGCAACTGATGGTGGTGGTCTCAGAGTATACAAAAACAATATATGGATTTGAAAATAACAATGATATGGATCTGGATACAGCCTGTAAGTTTGCTCACCAAAGTCAGAACTCAGTATCAGATCCAGGTAGAATCTGCAACACCGATGGTCAGTTCCCTTCCCGGATCTAGGGGAAGAGAGGAGTCAATCTCCTTTTGAATTCAGATTTCTGCTTGTCAGTTTTCTGTAAAGCAAATCATAAAGTTGGAGAGTATTCTTGACTGTTCTATTTTGTCATACTGGATTGCATCCTTCTGACAAGAATGCTTCATTTCCAGCACAACAGCCACAAAAGACCCTATTTACACAACTGTAACATTTCACACATATCTGTATCTGCAGTTAAGCATGCAAAGTAGGATAAAGCTATAGGCCCTTGTGTGGATGAACAGAGATGATAAGCACAGGGCAGTGCTGCTCCTACTTCAAATGGCTTTGTGTATTCTGGGTGCTCTTGAAGACACTGAGAAAGCACAATCATGTTAATAGATAATGGCCCTCTGTAGCCAGGATAACTTTCTTCTTTTGTTCGGTCTGTTCTTTTAGTTCAGCTCCTTCCCCCAAAGCTTACCAAAGGTTGTCTTGCAGTAGCACAGCATTTCTTCATCTTTATTTTTAAGGCAACTTAGGGATTTTTAAAGTTCATATATAATTTTGACAAATACATAATTCATTTCTGTTATATTTCTGGATTAATACATGTGTGCAAACACATTTGTTGTGAGACTTACCACACTCTTGAAAGAAAGGGTGGCTTCAGAGCCACTCTGCTATTTAATTGGAAGCACAAGCCTCTCCACTTTTGTGCAAATACAATTCCATGTCTGCTTAGTGTGTTAGAAGAAAACTTGACAAAAAGGCATCTTCCTCACTGATGTGAAAATATATCGGCCTCAATTCTGATCTGATGCACAGTTTTTACTACATTTCTTAGTCATACTCAAGTGTTTTTTGAATTTACTCCACATACACTGTTCATAACAGCTGTTTCATATTCTTAAGTCCATTTATACCTTTCTTTGCATTGAACATGGGCTTATTTCTTACTACAGATTCCCACTTAAACTTTACTGGTTGCTGGAGTGATCTGAAAGAAAACAAGATGTGGTCATTACCTATGTCACTAAGGTGTTCACATTTGGAAGCTAAGAGTGTCCTCTACTACCATTCATACTGGTTCATTGACTTTTTCAAATTCCCAGGTTTATTCTAGCTTTGTAATGTGACTCCACATTCATGGATGACAGTCAGTGTGAATTTCCCCACCCTCACCATCAGCTGCACGACCAAATTCACTCTAATGGCTCTATGACCAACTAAAGGAGTCCAGGCACTCATGAAGAACATCAGGTTAGTTAAGACAGGAATATTGCATGCAAGTAGATGGACTCCTTTCAGCTTCAGGTAGTTAAATGTTTGTAAAAAATATTAATTTAATCCCAGTGTGGATGAAAAAATAAAATGCAACACCCAAAAACTATGAAAATTTTTGTTCCTTATTTACCTTCCATGTCCCTGCATCTGCAGAAATAGCAAAATTATCATAAATGCCAATCTAAAAAAGATGAAAATTTTTAATCTGTCTGGAGTTTATTCCCACCTTTCTTCGTTCTTTGCTGTGCTTTATGTGATGTACTGTTCATTCCTATTACCTCTTTATAGCTGTTTTGTTAAAGTTCATACCACAAAGACCTGTAAAAGATATTTATGACTCTTGGGTTTTCAGCAAATTCTAAATAACCATAACATGAACATGAAACATTAATTAAAGACACTGGAGTCTAAGTTATAACAGAGATGCTGACATTTAAGCCCCTTGTACCATGTAAATTAAAAATGGTATGACAAACAGTGAGTAATTTGATGGTCAGGGGTTCATATAGATAGCTTAATATCTTTGTCATGAAAAACAGTCTGTCCTTGGTTTAACCCATACTGAACAGCCAAGGGGTCTGGTTCATAAAGCATGACACTGCCTAAACATTTTTGCAGTAATTCATGTATCAGTCTGGGAATTGCATTGAATATCCTTGAGACTAAACAAATACACAGGAAATTTGTGAACTAAATGCGTTAACGCAAAGATAAATTCACTGTGTCAGTCCTGCCTCCGGTTCAGCTACCAAGATTTAGGCATTCTTGCCTGCAACATCCAATGTCACACATTTAACGTATTATTCAAATCTCTTTAATTGATCGTTAACTTAGTTAACACGAGTCTTCCACAATGTATCTGTACCACTGAAACCTCAAGTTGCTGTAGTGTAAAGACACCCCTTGCCTTAATCAACTTACACCGAAAAAGGCGACACATATTGTTTTTCAAATTGTGGAACATGCATGCTTGCATGTTCTTTATGTTCATATAAGCAGTGGTCTAGCATATCCAAATAAATTGTTACACTCCCATTGAGTCATTGTATGACAGTTCCCCAACCAATGCAGATCAGCGTGTCTGAGCAGGGCACAACAGGGAGGGTAGAGTAGAAGACCTCCAGTAGTCCCATCCAATCCTAACCATTCTCTGATTCTGTGTTTCTGTAATCAGTGGGAATGCAAACTTCCATAATGTGATTCCCCGTATCCTAACGTAGGTATCTAGAGCAGAGCAGATCATAGAATCATGGAAACACGGAATCATTTGGGCTGGAAAAGCTCTCTAAGAACATTGAGACCAAACCTTAACCTAACACTACTAAGTCATATCTCCTTGTCTTCTCAATACCTCCAGGAATGATGACTACCATTTCTTGGGCAGCCTGAATCATGGAATAATTTAAGCTGGAAGAGACCCCAGGGGGTCATCTAGTCCAATTTCCTACTAATTCCAAATTCACTTTCATAAGGGTCTTCAAGGACTTCTCTCTGATTCCCTAGAAAATCCTAGAAGTACTGATACCTTTTCCTTACAACTAAAACTAAAGTAACTAATTTGGACAAAAGTTGTCTGTTAGGGGAGAGGTTCTGCAGGTTACAGGCCTGCATACTCCTCCTCTCTTGGAAATGACAGCTGAAATAGGCGATATAAGGGAATCTAAGTTATCTGAACATTCCTCACAATTTCCATGAAGGAGGAATCAGGTCCTGTGTGCTAACCAAGGAAAACAATTTTCTAAAATAATTGTCCCAGCTGCTTGTAATAGGGAAACATGCTCTTAATCACATATTTAATTTTAACTCTACAGATAGAAAAATTATATGTCTCTTCAAACACTTAATTAAATATTTTGATAAAATATAGCCAAGAGAAAGCCTGAGACAAATTCAGCAATATGTTCTGTGCAGGACCAGGAATTGGATCCAATAATTGTGGTGGGTCCCTTCCAACTCAAGATACTCTATGATTTTAAGATTCTAAGTATACTTCAAAAACCCATGTGTGTGAAAAACCGTATAGAAAGAGAAGTACCTGTATTTTTCCAGGTTGTGTCTTCTCTTAATGCTTCTGACACCAGTTGCTGAGCTGGGTTGGCATGCTACGAAGACTTTTCTACTGAAGAATCTAAAGATAATAACTGGAAAACAAGGAGGTTGTCTTGATAACTCATTCTGAGTTCTTCACCTTTACTTCAGATTCATTCCATCACTTTCCTTGCCTACACGTCCTGCTTTGTTCTGTTATTTAATATCTCACTAGTTCTGTAATTTCAGCTCCCAAATTGAATACGATGTTCCCTCCAGTGGAACCCTCACCTTGATAAATTGCCAAATAGTAATTATTATTCCTTCCAGAGCCTGAGATATGGAGTCATGGCTGTAATTTCTAAGGCTTGAGTGCCGAGAAATTTATGCTATACTTCTCTTCATCAGAGTTTTCATCTGAGATCATATTTCAAGCCCTTTCCTTTGATGATATGATTAAGATAATTCCTCTATGAAGTTCGAGCCTCCGTGAGATATTCAAGAAGGAACCTGATAGTTCTTAAGCTTCATTTGCTTCCCCTATGAATATCAGCAATGTATGAAAGGAAAAAGCACACAGACAGGATGCCTGATGGTTTCAAATGCTCCTAATTTTTTAATGTTAATTATTTCGGTAGCATCTGCTAACCTCAAATATAGGACCTCTCTTCTTGTGAGTGTAATATAAAACTAAAGGCAGGGACAGACTATGGCCTCAGTAATCTTGTCCACATCAGGATTTCTTTTGTTAGTATGTTTACTTGTTTCTTTTCTATTTTTTTTTTTTATTTTTAAATTAAATCCTGGTGTGAAACTTTTTAAACCATTTATTTAGATGATCGTTCGAACTCTGACTGGGCCCAGTTAAATTGTGCTTCACATCCTTCCTGAGAAAATGAAAGAGTAATATGATATATGTTATAACACAGATAATCTCCATTTTCTCACAGGAGTGCAGGGAGCATTACACGCATTGAGGTATGTATAGCAAAATTGACATGCTGTTCGAATTGGACCACTGTGTATTATTTTGGTACTCCTAGTCTGAGGACAACAGGTAGTTTGGGAAATAGTATATTGTTGTCCCCATTTTACAGACCTCTGTCTAATGGTTTACAGTGATCTGTGTTGATTACTGTTGGTATCGGATAGATATTCTGTTCTAAGGGTTCGTGGAACAGTCGAATAACATGAACTCATTCTAACCTTTCCACTTGCTGACTAGCTTATGCACTGAACCTGAATGTTTATGTTCTGTTTTATAAGTGTTCTTATCCTTTATTCAGTACTTTTGAAATTCTCATTTTGAACAATATAATATGCTTGTTTCTTCAATATCCTCAAGCTATAATGTAAGGATTGATACTAAATCAGTCAAGGTGTTACTGTCCTGTGGTTACAAGCATGCCCTATACAGGTGTTTTCTCATGAATATAAAATATATTTGGATTTTAAAATTAACTGTTTCACTGCTAACATGTACAGGAGGCACAGCCTTTCCTTTTACTTCCAAATACTTGCCCAAATATTCTTTCCACATAAGAACACAAACTCATTCCATCAGGGGAGAAAGAGACAAAACATGTCTTTGTTATACATGCAGTGTTCAATTTAAGAAAAAAAAAAAAAAAAAAGAGCCTCATAGTGTTATACCCTAATCTTAATAATATGTACATTAAAGCTTTCCTCCTGTTATGATCCTGTTTTATAGGCTCATTGTTCATGACATGGCCTTATTGTTCATGTACAAGACAGATGAACACATTTCTACTACAGTCTCCACTACCTCCATAAACTGTGATTATAGATTGAAATACTGTATGCCTCATTATTTATTTATAGCCCTGAATATTTCTCAAGGATATTTTTCCTTTCTTTTGTGTTATTTTGTTTTAATGAAGGTAAAAGACTGTAGAAAACCATGCAAGCAATCCAAAGCCCTTTCTTTCGCCATGAAATGGCTTGAGGTGTATCATAGTGTCCCTTCTTCAATAAGCATTATTTCCTGGCACAGCAAAATCTCAGTAAGTCATTACTTTGCTCATTGTTTAGGCTTCAAGTCATCAAAGCATTTAAACACATACTTAACTTTAGTGCCTGATTAAGTGCCACTGGAATAGGATTTAAGCACTTGCTTAAAATTAAGAGGGTGTTTACATGCTTTGCTGAGTAAGGATGAAATGCGAAATTGAAATCATATTTATGTCGGAGTGGAAACTATTCCCAAGTTTACTAAAAAAAAAGAGCAGATTTGATCATATTAGGTGCATGTTTAACTGTTTCATCTCCCTCTTCTTCCCAAAAAAGTGTTTGGACGTTTGATTTATAAAATCAAATAAACCAGTGCTTCTCTTTACCTGATCAACAAACAGGAGGAAATAAGGGACTGTTTGTGATCAGACTGATATGGACAAATTATATTCTTTTGCTGAAGGGACAAATTTTCATGGTGAACACAGTGCTATAATGTAAGGGGACAAGAAGACATTGAGGAAAATCATGGTTTGGGTTCTGTTGGGAACAAGGGGAAGCCTTTTCATGTCTTGGGGAAGGAGATAGGACTTGAGGGCACATGTTAGTAGCCTGTGGACAGCAGATTCAGTCTTATTTAATTTCCAAACTCAATCATGTTGAAGGTATGAGCCCACTGGAAAACATTTTTCATTGGGCCTGGTAAAGCAGAGATTCAGGACATGTTTAGATTCTTTCTTTGCAGTTGTGTAGATGGTTATGGCAAGACACAAGCTAATGCTAAATCTAGCTCTAAATCTAGCTCTAGGGGCAGTGGCAGGGAAGTGCTTATGATGATGGAGGAGGTTTAAAGGACTAAAAAAACCTTCAAGAAAAATAAAATTTGGATGGACTGTGTTCTACATTGACATAATAATTCTTTTTTAAATATTCAAATAAAAAAAGTCATAGACAATCCTAAATAAATGGTTGTTAAGACAAATCAATATCACCAAACCATTCCATGTGGCCTCAGCATTTATTTAGGAATTTCCTTCCTAACTTGCCTTTGGCTTCTCAAGTTTTGAAACCTTTTCGACACATCTCTCATTATCACCTGTGTAGATCTGAACACCACACTCTTTCTCTACCTGTTCGTTTTTGGGCCCCACCCACCCATTTCCCTATTCCTCTACCCATCTCCATGTGACTACAGGTAGCTTGATCCACCATTCAATGCCAACAAAATTAATCTTGCAATAACTTCACTGGGAGGGGACTTGGCTTGGGACAAGCCGAGATTCTGGAGGGCTGTTTGGTCCAGCCCTGTCTTCATCAGGAGTACAACACACCATTCCTGTCATTGTGTGTGAGCTGCTGAGGAGGGTGAGGTCATTGGCAAAATTCCTGCATGATCTGGCCAGAACTTCAGTTTAAGTTCTCTGTTACTTGATCACATTGTTGGGGTTGGGAGAAGGGGAAATGGAGACTGAATTTTTTATCTTTCTTCCCATTTTCTTTTTCAGTGCATTAGTTCATACTTGGGAGGGGTTTTAACTAATATTCTTAAGATATGTTTGCAAGTATTTTCATTGATCAGCAACACGATTGCTATTTGTGTACGCCGTTGGAAAAGGAAAAACTAGTTATGATTCCTGATATTTTGGTTATTGTCAGTATTGCCAGAAAGAGATAAAGCTTTCTTTCTGCCTTACTCTTACACTCTTTTTTTCTCTTCCCTGTCCTTCAAGAAAATGGTTCTTTTATTTATTTTTGTTCTATCCAAGAGTGGCAGCTGATTTTGAAGTGTCAGACTATTATTTGGTGGGTTTTTTTGGATGTTACCATTTATTGCAAAGAGGATAAAATCAATGTGACATTTCCAGAACAATGATAGATAAAAATGATGAGTGGTCTTTAAACGCAGAAGGCTAATTTTTAAAAATGTCACTAGTGTACTATTTCAGAGTTTGTCAAAGATAAAACAATAAAAGTTATAGATATGAAAACTAATAATATTTCACTGGCTAAGTTTTAGATAAGCAGGCCATGCAGTATACAAGTTCTATATTCTCCTAAATATAATAGGATAGAAATGCTGCAAAAAGGACAGCATTAAATATAGTTACTTTGGGTTATTTGATTAAACATTGGTTTGGGAAGACCTCGATTTCTAAGGCTATGACCTTGCAATCAGTTGTTCTGGCAAGGACCCATAGACTGTCTTTTTATACTATGGAGGATTCACATGGACTCAAGGGATTGTGGTTTGATGGCCAAGTTTTATTAGTCACCTGAACAATATAGTCATTGTGCTTTTAAAGCTATTAGTGTGTCATGCTGTGAGTGCAAGACTCACTTCAGAATGATGGGACAATGCGTCCCTTGCTTTTATAGAGTACTGGGTTTTGATATACACCCCCCCTTCATGGACTTTCTTCTATAATAACCTGTGTCCATAAAGCATGAGAGACTCATGGTTCCTTGTAGCTCAAACAGACTTTAACAACAACTTGTGTGCACGTGCATTATTACTATTGCAATGGTTCCTGGCTATTTCATTAGGAAGTGATGGATGAAAGTCTAGTCCTGGAGGCAAAGACCTTCCCCATTTGATATCATTGGTAAAGTGATGTCAAAGCAGGGAGCTATACCTGCTCTGTTCCTAATGAGGTTTCACAGTCAGGAAGAGCTGGTGTGACTCTGTTGTGCAAGTCTGGCATGAACCCCTTGGTTAGTAGGGAGAAACAGAAGCAAGAAATTATCAGTAGTGGGGCTCTTACAAGAGGGTGCTTGACCTAAGCATGTGACTAAACCAAATTTTATAAATGGAGAGGTGCAAACATCTAAAATTTAAGAAGTTATGCATCCACAAAAAGGGAACTAATACTAGCACAATTTGCCAGCTACCTGACACAAAAAGACCGTGACCTCTAGTGATCTTGGTAAGATTATAAAAGTTACTCTACATCTAACACTGAAAAAGGTGTTCTATTACCAAATCTGGAAGCTCCGTGGAATTTCAATAAATCATATTTCAAGAGAATCTCGAAGAAATTCCACTCATATTTGAACGTATCTCTGAATAGTATATTAACACAGTTCTAGTTCAACTTACGTAGTTTAGACGTAGCTGCAAACCAGATGTCAGCATTTACCATGTTCAAATAGATGGCTTGTTCTGCAGTTGTGAAATATTGAAGTTTAAAAAAAAAAAATATCACACATAGCAATTTAAGTTTGATGTTGGTTTTACAACCTCATTTTGGGGGAAAAATAACTTCACAGTTTAACTGCAGATTAAATCTAATCTGATCCCACTCTAATCATCTCATTAGAGGCAAATGAACATAAATTGTAAATCAACTTGAAAAGAAGGGTGTGGGAAGATTTATGATAACTCCTCCCATCACTACATTATAGACACAAACATTAACCAAAATATGTGAAAAAAAGGAAGCACTAAGCACCAGTTTAGGGTTTTGTTTAGCTTTTTTCAAACCTATGAAAAGTCACAGTTTCATCTGAGAACTGAAAAATTGATCAGTCTTCAAATTAAAGAATCGTAAAATGTCAGACTAAAGAGATAGGTCTCATTTTCATAAGTGTCATGTTCAAAAACAGGTGTAATAAGTTGTAAGACTATCCTTGGGTACGTATTTTCTGGGACTAATTCTGATTTTATGCAATATTTACACTTAGTTCCCGATTGCTGCAATCCATGCCTACTTAACTAAAAAATGTATGTGTTTCACATACTCTGCATTTCCTTAAACTTTTGAACAACATATGTGCATAATAATGGGATGGTCTGCCAGAGAACTGTTCAACTTCAGCTTTGAAGGGTTTACCTTCAAATATTTCAAGCATGTGACTGTTAACAGAAGATACCTTTCCTTCCTCTAGGCTCTTTGCTATGCTTTGAAAAGAAAATTTATGTGTATGTTACCTCATGTACACGATTCTCTTGGTCCATTATAAACATTTACCTCAGCTTACACATGGCAATACGCATATGAAACATTTTGCAGCAATGTTAAAAGCAAAATAAATGGATTTATTAACAGGCTATTCTTCCACTTCAAGGAAGTCCTATATGACATGTACTTATTACACAAAGACGTGTCTTTTCATTTCACAAACATCTGTTCATGTCAGACACTTTCCTTGCTTTTGGTCCTACGAGAAATATTACAGAAGGCCAAAGAGAACAATTGCTTAAGGAGAACTCCTGCTTAGTATTTGCAGGCCAAATATGAAAATCTTCCAAACTGTGATGCAGCAGAATGCAGGACAGGGAGAGTAGTAGGGGAGGGAGTATGCAGAGGACAGACAAAAACTTCAGTAAATAATTGCTGACAATTGCTGTATATTGACCATTCAGGAAATGAAAGGCCTGTATGTCAACCACCTTTGGTGGAATATGAAGAATGGAACCTTGACACAATCACAGTTATACTGCTAAATGTAGTATTGTGCTATAAAACCTAGATAGTCCAGAGCTCCCCAAATA
Organism: Struthidea cinerea; assembly: GCA_013397865.1. Classification (NCBI taxonomy): domain Eukaryota; kingdom Metazoa; phylum Chordata; class Aves; order Passeriformes; family Corcoracidae; genus Struthidea; species Struthidea cinerea. Next base: position 456,698 of record VZTI01001575.1, on the reverse strand, counting down.
TAAACGTATTAAACTTGTATTCTTTTGCTGTTGTTTTCTATTTTTGTTTTTTTTTCAATATGGCCAAGAATAGCCTAATTTTCCTTCTCTTGCCTTGTTAATACAAATGGCTACATCATTTAACCTGAAACTTCACCCAATAAATATAAAATAAATAATGACACAGACAAAGGCAGACACCAAGGAAAGACAAAAATGGAAAAAAAAAAAAAGTATGAATTGGTGAAAAATAATATATTACTGATACTACTGAAACCATAAGGATATTTTGTTTTGTAACAAAATATGATGTAAAACCTAATTTAGCACTAACGTCACCTGAACTCTATCATTTGGTGCCAAAGTTCTATTTGTGGGGCATGAATTATTTCAGAAATCTCTAGAAACTTGTCAGAGATACTGTATCTGAGACCAGGTCTTCCAAGTATTTAAAAAAAATCACTTTAAATAGGTCATTCAATTTAAATTTCTAAGCATAGACCATAGGACAAACACAAATACTTCATATTTCATATTAAATGTGAAAACTCAAAAACTAATTGTTTTTTTAGTATGTGAATTTAATTTTTTATTGTTAATTTATTGTGTGTATCCTCTTTCCAATGAAAATAATCCAGCCTTAGGAAGCAGCCTTCATTTTCAAGTATCTTGTCCAAGGAAAAATGCCTACATACTTTGATCAATAAAAAGCAGGGTCCAAAGGGTCAGGAAGAACCATTGTGTTCCCAAATTAATAAGAAAGACATTCATTTCTGCAGGACTGACCATCTCAGAAGATTGTCTCCAGTGCACTTTAGAGACCTCAGTTTCAGGCTGGCTTGATGTCCTAATTGAATTGCTTTTCCTGTGGAGTGGAGAAAACAAAGCCTCAGAGAGTTTCCCAGACCGAGAGAAAGAGGTGAGTGAAGGGAATCCATGATACCTGCTCAATAAAAAGTGATCATTTAACTCCAGTCTGANGCGCTACTGGACCCTGCTCCTTCCTATCTCTTATGGTTTAAATTTTAAAAAAAAAAAAAAAAAAAAAAAAAAAAAAAGGGGAGGGAGGAATTTATTGACCTCTGGTGATAGATTTCTCAGAAATGTCGTATTTTGTGCGTATTATATATAACACATAATAGTATGTAATAACAATAATTAATGTATGACCTTATTCTTACCTAGCTCTTCTCATTACTATGGCTCAAAGCAGCTTATTTAGAAAATTTCCCTGAGCACCCCTGTTATGCAGAGAAGTGACTTGATCAAGGTCACTCACCAGTCAGTGACAGCAGCAGAACTTAGACTCTGGAGCCTCTTCACCTTATGCTGTATGTATAAAGACTACGGCTTTATTTGTAGATAAGTGTAGATTATACATGCAAGTGTGTACTGGATCTTGACATTACCCATGAACAGGGATCCAGGAAAATATCTTGTCTTATAGTTGTTCTCTCTGCCAACACCCATCCTCCTGCGTACTTTCACACAGTCTAATTCTGTACTCCCTAATTTTTGCCTTCAACTACTTTAGGGATGGTTTTGAAGATCAAAGAGCCAATACTTCTCAACAGTGGTAGGCAATACAGTGAAGGATGGTGGGGAAACATTGCGCTTTGGGAGGTTCAGATTGGGTACTAGGAAGGTTATTAAATCTTCATCTCTGGATATTTTCAGCACTTGTTTAGACAAAACTGTGTCTGACCTCACCTTGTGTTGGTTTTGAGCAGACGGGTTAGAAGAGATGATCTCCACAGGTTCCTTTTAATCAATGTTTCTATGATCATAGATTCACAGAATTGTTTGTGTTGGAAGGGACCTTTACAAGTCATCTTCTCCAAGCCCTCTGCCATGACCAGAGACACCTTCCACTAGATCAGTTTCCTCAAAGCCCTGTCTAACCTGACCTTGATTGGTTGAAGGTATGGGGCATCCACCACCTTTCTGGGCAACCTGTTCCAGTGTTTCACCACCCACACGGTAAAAAACCGTAACTCCTTTTTCTGTCACAACAGACCACGCTAAAAGGTTTGTACCACTCTAATACCGTGCCTACTCGGCGTCCCTGGGGTCCCGCGTGCCCCCACAGACGCCTGGGCAGTTTCACTGCTGTGGTCGGTAGCAAAGAGTCGGAAAGGGTACTTGCATGCGTTCTGGCAGCGGCATTTATTGCTTCTACACTGACAAAGGTACCAGGGGCAAATCACCCTGAACACATGACAGGTCGATCTTAAGTACAGGGGTGTGGCTAGCTCCAGGAGCCAACCAGGGAAATCAGAACTGGGATACATTACCACAACCGAACAGGCATCCTGGGAGAGGCCCCTTTCCCTCACTGTAACTGATAAGCCTTTGGCACCAGAGACTGTCTTACCAAGACAGTCTCTTGTACCACTGGTCAATCGGCCATCACACCACTCTTTCTTATGAGCTCCCTTTACCTTCAGGGTGACTGCTATGAGCTCTACATTCCTGCTGATTCTACACTCCTCCCTCATGGCCTCTCATTTTGTCTCACATGGCTTTCCTCTCTCACTGGTATCCTTCTCCCTTCTGCTATGGTGCTATTCCATTTTCTTGTGTGCCCTTTTCAGCCATATGCGTGACAAAATGGAGCTAGCATCTCCCAGCACTGAGCTCCTGCATCCACAATAATCACCACAGTGTGCTACAGCCTTCCTGGCTGTATTTAGCACCGGTACCACTGCTGCCCATTGTTGAGGCAAATGCTGTGGATGTCTTTCCGTATCTATCAATTAAAACATAGCCACCTGCGTGTCAGTGGAATGGGACACTAAGGGGTAAAAAATGTGACAGTACCCTAGAACTGTGTCTTGTCATGGCAGGCCTGCTAACCAAAATATCTGGAGTTCTTATGCAAGGGAATCTGGTTTGCATGGGTTTGAAGACTGAATTAGAACATTTTATAGCACAGAATGCAAATAATCAGGTAATTTACTCTGTAGATGTACAGTAATTGCAGTGTAATTAGAATAATTACATTTTACCTGCAGGACATGCACTTATGGCATGTTGTATTTGCATTAAATATTCAACATATACATTCCAGACCAATTCATCTTTGCTGAAGCTCTATAAAGAAGTCATTGGATACATTGCAGAGATGAATTTAGCTTTTAGTATTTTATCTTTCGCAAGTTACCATCCTGATTGATATTCCCATTTTCCAGAAAAAAAAATATTTTTTAGGAGAATTTACTGAGTTTGATGATGAAACTTGCATAGCCTGGGAGTAGATAATCCACTCAAAGTTTAACTTCAACTCATTTGAATAACAGGCAAACAAAAAAGTACAACAACCAGGTGATCACTCACTGCAGTGAGCAATCGAGCAGTTCATTCCTGGCCATCGTCTCACACAGACCATAATTTGGGGTCAAGCCAAGGCCTCAACTCCAGCTGCTTTGTGCTAATGAGGGAAGGAAAAACAACCAAAAAACCTGCCTGAAAGGAGTAACTGTAAATACCCCTCGCTGCAAGAGTTTTTTTGAATGTCATGGGTCTACTACCCTTGTCTCTCCTCCGTGTGCCCTCTTCCCTTGGCATAAGGACAGGAACCAGCCATGTCAAAAGCAGCAAGGGCTAAGGGATAATGTGTGGGAGGAAGGATGAGTCAGTGATTAGGGCAGAAGTTTGGAATGCTGCAGTCCTGGGTTCAGGTCCTTGTTATGCAAAAACCTTTCCATATAATATTGTCCAAATAACTTATAATTAAACATACAAAAAATCCTAGAAGGGGAAAGTAAGGCAGGTAAGAAATACGCAGAACTATTATGAGCCTAAGGTTTCAGGATTATATATAATGAGCTTGAAGTCTGAGAAACAGAGCCAGTAGGCCAAGCAGAGTGATAGTCTGTAAGAAAAAGAACAATTTGGAGAACATTTCTCCAGATATATAACTTTTCTAAACACAGATATGGCTGTCCCAGGAGTAGAAACTGTTCTACCTTTGACAAATTACCAGCCTGTTCTCTGGAGTAAGGAATAACACCTATGCTTTTCTATTTCCAGCTTCTGCACCCTTGTTGCTCAGTTAAAACACATTTTAAAAAAAATTCAACCCTGGAAACTGCCCCTGAGGTTAACAGGGATGGAATTAGAATCCTAGAATCACAGAGGTTGGAAATTATCTTCAAGATCATTGAGCTAGACCATTAAAACAGCACCACTTTGTTCACCATTAAACCATGTCCCCAAGTACCACATTCACATGCCTTCTGAACACTTCCAGGCATGGTGATTCCAATGCTTCCTTGAGCAGCCTGTTCCAGTGTCATCGTTTCAGTAAAGAAATTTTTCCTAATATCCAATCTAAACCTCTGCTGGTGCAGCTTGAGGCTCTTCCCTCTTGTCTAGTCTCTTGCTCTCTGGGAGAAGAAACCAACCCCCATCTCACTACAGAGGGAGAGGCTCCCTGGGCCTCTTTTTCTCCAGGCTGAACCCCCCCAGCTGCCTCAGCTGCTTCTCATCAGACTTGTCCTCCAGACCCTTCCCCAGCTCTGTTGCCCTTCTCTGGACACACTCCAGCACCTCAATATCTGTCTTCTTTTGTGTGGCCCAGAACAGAACCCAGGATTCGAAGTATGGCCTCAACAGTGGCCTCAATGTGCAACAGGGGAAGCAAAATTGTCAAAACAAAGTACAACAAAGCCCATGGCCCACTTGCTCCCTATCTGTAAGGTTAGTCTCCATGCAGGCAGAACCAAACACACCACGCTGTGCTGAAAGCGAGGTAGTGCTATCTAATGGTTCATGGAATATTTGCCTTCCCAACCATGCAATCTAAGCTGCATTAAAAAAATTTTTTGGCTGTCACTAAGAAACACATCACAGAGGACTCCAGCACTTGGCCTGCATTAGAGACACAGGCAGGAAGTATGGCCAAATGGGAGAAGACTCATGGTCTTGGGCTTGACAACCAGGACACTGTGATCAATTGGTCCAGTGGCTGGACAGGTCAGGTATTTCCAAATAGACTAGAAATGTATGAATTAGATATCATAAAGTCTTTGTCTCAGAGCTCTCTTAAAATTTTTGATCTCCACTTCAGATCTGACTGCAGCTGCAACTACTAATTTAAAAAATAAAAGAGATGCAGCTCTTAATGGGACAAAGTCCTCCTTGTTCTTTTGTCTGATGATAAGTGTCCAGCTTAGTGTAGAAACTTCTGCTGTGAGACAGTGGACTATGACATTACTTAGTCTTTCTTTCTCTTCCTTTGCAATTCCTTTAGCCCTCCATTAAGTTTGTGTCTCACGTTTTTCAAAATGTTTTTCGAAATGTTTTTCCTGCTCCAGTCCCCACTGTTGATCTCTTTGGAGGTGTCCATTCAACATGCAAATTTCCCTGTGTGTGTGCTGAAAGAGTTCCTCCAGAGCCCCTTAGATCCTAGCCCTTTCTTAGCTAATTACCATGTGCCAGACACTGGAGTTATGGGGCCTCAGGGTGATCATTTTGTTGACAATGTGCAGCAATAACCGTATAATCACAGCACAATTATGGAGCATTTATGGAGTTATTTGTGTCGTGTCACAGATGAAGTTAGCAAATGTAATTTACCTCTCAACACTAAAGAGGACAGAGTCTTAAGGTCAAAGGCTGAGCTCTCAGTAGAAACTCCATTTTTCAAAGCTGATTTTAGAACAGTGAGTTCCCTCAAATCAACTGAAATTATGTTTGTTGGACATCTCTTTTTTCTGTTTTTATCAACTCTAAAACTCCAGCCCAAATTTGCCGATGGGAAATTGACTTTCATATGATGAAGGAAGAGCAAGAAAAAAATAAAAAAACTTCGTAAAACTTCCCAGAAAAATCCTTTCACCCAAATATTCTAAATAAATAAATAAATGAATAAATGCATTTGTACATAAAAATGTTCCCCGACAACTTCTATTTGTCTCTTGATACTACTTATCTGTTCATATAAAACTCCTACCAGGTGCAGCGTGATTAAGAAGACCAAAAATAAAACTATTATCTATCAAGCTAACATTTCCTCACGTCATCTGCAGCAGCACATTGACTGCCGCCTGGATGCTCAATCATGTCTAGTGTTCTAAGGTGACATTTGGACAGGAGCCACCCTGCCACAGATTAGAAGAGGGACGGTGCTTTAGCCGAGGGGATATGAGCACCCAAGAAACCTAATGGATGAGGAAAAGGAGGAAAGGAAAGGAAAACGACATTTGCAAAAGATGTCGTCCAGGATAAGTCAAATGGAGCAGAAGAGGGCAGGGTTTGGAAGGCTTATCAGAAAGGAAACGTATAATTCTTCGTATCACGAAGTCTTTTTTCCAAGATTGGTGTGTGTATATATATGGTAATGGAGTACACAATAGATGCATACGCATATTGCCATATTACCATATATACATATGCATATATATGTTCATATGCATTCAAACACACAAAACCTCCCAACACAGACCAACCCATAAATATATAAATATACAATGTATTTCCCTTTTCCAATAAAAGAGGATATAGGCTCTTAGACCAACTTTCATATATGGCAGCTTAGAGCAAAAATGTTTTATTCATGAATGATGTCTTTTTTCTTTTTTTTTTTTTATAAACACATAAAAATGTGAAACAATAAAAGTGATATATATGTAATAATGAGTGAGCCAATAAACCCCACCAGGCAACTTAGCTTTGGAAGTGGAAAAATTGACTTTGTATAACAAATTGCAGAATTATTAATCCTGTTTGAAACCCTTTTTATATCAGACCATTTACTTTAATTCTTGCTACTTTCAACATTATCATACATTATGCATTTTTTCTTTGTAATTTTTTTTTTCTTTGCACAAGTACAGTGTGCTCCCAAACTTTAAAGGGCTGGAAGCATTTTAAAGAGAAACCTACCGGGTAAAAACAAACAAACGAACAAACAAACAAAAGAAACCAAAACCAAAACCAAAACCAAAAAAAAACCAGGGATAAATTATTTGGGCCATTCTGAGGTACTCATGCCTGCAAAAACTCCCTCACAGTAGTCCCTCACAGACCACTGATGAATTAAACTTTGTGAAACCCCTGCAAGTCAAGGAAATATCATCTCCTGTTAAGAGAGCAGAGAAGTGAAAGCACAGAGCTATTGCTTTCTACACTAAATTCATCTACACTAAATTGTGGATGAAGCTTCCAGAGGGGCACCAAACTCACCTTTCCTTGTATCTTCTGTCCTGGTGAATATCCAGGGCTTCCTGCAAGTGATGGAAGTGGGAACCTATAGGGAGGCCTTGCCTTAAGGTATCTTTCTGGAGACATAAGCAGGAGCAAATAAACTAAATCAGACACTCTAAATGTAGATTGGTCTTCAGACACGTCTGCAAAGAAGGATGGGAACTGAGTGAGATAGTGGGTGAGGAGAGATGAGGTGATGTTTTTTTGTAGGAAAGCCCATTTTGTTATGACATGATTAATTCAAGAAGAGCCTCAACCATGCTCCTGGTGTTGTAAACACAGTGTGTGTGGGCCTGGACGCAGGGGGAAACCTGTATGGGTGGTAAGATTGAGGTTATGTCTGCAGTGTGGTGCTCTTACTGCCTATCCTTTTTGGGAAGTATCAATATAATCAGTATTTTCCTAAAAGACAAATTTTAGATGCACAATGTAGAAGATAATTTCATCTAGAACCTGAAGTCCGAGGTCATACTTTTCTCTTCCCTGCCCAGCTGAGGAGGTAAATGTTGGAGTGGCTTTGGCTGGCACCTGGTGTCCAGCCTGGGTCAACCCACCTCACCTGACTAACAGGCCATGCAGCTGAGGTTCAGTAACACCAGCAACATCTGGTTAACTTGGAATACTTTTGCTGGTTAGCAAACATATAAACATGTTAGAAGTAACATTTATAGTATAGTCTATTCTAAAACAGCATTTTTGGTGTATTACAAATTCCACCTTTGGGCAAACATTTCTCTAATCTTCCCCTGAATAGGTTAGATAATCAGCTTGAAGAGTCCTTAAGATATCAGTCAGTTTTATTTTTCACATCCCTTCCTTTGCCAAGATTAACAATTTCAAACTTCCATACTTGCTGACTATGCATAATGCATTTCCAGATGTGAACACTTGTTTAATCCAGTGAATTCTCTTCCAGAAGTAAGATTTCCACTTAAAGAAACCTGGAGTACCCACAAACTAAACTCTAATACTTTGGCACTAGTTACCATCTCTGTGTCAATCTGTACAAAAAGCTTTATTTTCCATCTTGGAAAATAACCATTCCAGTATCCTTTTCTTGTTTTCTTTATTAACTTGTAAGTCTGTGACAGATATGACTTTTTAATTTCTAATTCATTCTCACTGAGGCATCTTAAAGCCTATATTCAGCTCTATAGTAAACCAAATATTAATTTTCCTCTACAAGAAGGGAAGAAGAAGTACCTCCATTGTGTACTCTAAAAGAGCCATTTTTTCTTTTTATTGATCATGAAGTGTGTAAAATTATGTAGTTCTGTCCTATATCTCATGTAGTGAACACCTCATATATGGTGAATCCATGAATTTTTAACTGCATGTAAAAAATGCCCTCTTATTTTTATGGTAAGGAATTAGTCCAAATGTGGATCTAAAAGCATATGGATTTTGAAAATACGGCCAAAACACCTATTTTCATAACAATCAAATAATAATTTTATTCATTTGCAGCACTTATACGCTCTCTTTGCTGATGTCCAACGTCCCCACTATTTGGTCCTTCATCTCTCCATACTCCCTTTCTTCTATTGTTTTGTTAGCTGTCTATGTAACACTGATATTGAAGCTCTGAACACAGCTGATGTTGCTGACAAAAATCCCCAACTCAACAAACAAGAAACCCAAGTCCAAATCCCCCAGTGATGATGTACAAAGGAGGCTGTATTGTGCTATATGCAAAGCATATTAAAAAACGGATTTATGTGGAGTAATTTAAAATTTCCATTTCCAGACATGTACCAAGACAGAAAGAGAGTACTAGGGAGCTGAGATGGAGGGAAGCTTGCTTTAATTTATGGTTTGAAAGCATTTCTATTTGAACTTTTCCTCACAGAGGGTCAGTTGCACAGAAAGAGGTACATTTGCATGAAGTGCTGAAGGTGTTGAGCCCCTGAACGAGTCCACTCTTGGTGTTCCAGCCTTAGGTAGGAAGGTGATAAGGCCCAAATTAAGTTAAAAAAAAAAAAAAAAAAAAAAAATTATGTGGTGACTCTGGCACCAGGCAAATTTTGTAGAACATCTTGTGCCAGCAGCCAAAGTGATTTGCATATTTTTTTTCCTTCTCTCTGAATATAGTGGACAGCTGGCGAATCCTTATGCCTATTAATCTTTCAGTGCACAATCATCTCTTGATACCCAACAACTATTTTTCAATCTTTGGGGCATCAGCTGAAGTAATGAATGACTCTGTTATATTCTTACAGTACTGATAGGCATTACAGAACAAGACATTAGGTTTGAGGGCGAAGAGAAGGAGGGAGAGGAGAAATGCTGGCATAAGGCAAACAGACTATTATTGCCTTTTGATTGGAGCAAACAAAAAGAATTCTTCCTAATCTGGTCCTCAGGGGATCACCATAAAACTGCGACCATCTATGTACGTTTTGTGTGTGCATGCATGCATGTGAGTATCTGTGTTAAACTTTCTTGCTGTCAGGTAGGATTTTTACTCCTTCCAAGCTCTTGGTGTCTCTACTCTTAAACTAAATTGATGAAGCTATAAAAGTTTTAATCTCTCCTGGCCCAGAAACTGAAATTTCTGTGCCAGCTGCACAGAACAAGCCATTGCAGTATGTAGCACAGAATATAAGACACCGTGTGTTGTTGAACAATGAAATCAGGTACCCAGTCTTTTGCAGAAAAGGAAAGGAGATGAATACTTTGTTAATTCAGTTGAGTCTAAATTGGAAGGAAGATACATATATGATGGAGAATTGAGGCAGTGAAATTTATGGGATTAGGTTCTGATGTGAGATTTTAGAAATTTCTTATTAATATGTTTAAAACTAGGATCTTGATAATTGTTAATAACAAAACACATCGGCCTCGAAAGTAACAATAGCAGGATAAGAAAAAGGCTGAATTGGGTGAGTGTTCTGTGAGGGAAAGGGATCTTTATTACAAAGGTTTATTCTGCTTAATTTTGAGGAATGCTTAGGGAGTTTAAATAACTTTTCATTGTCCCTTCCAATGACTGGCCCCAAGTGCACTCTCTGAACACAGAGCATGAGGGATTGCAGTCCACCACAAATTCTGTATCACAGGAACATCAGTTCTCTTGACATCCCTGTTCTAACCCTGATGGGTTATGATCTGCAAATACTGTAGATCAAGGTAAAGCAGACTGGAGCAAAATTTGGAGGCTACAAACTGATCAGTCTTAACATCCTACCGAGGTACACCTTGGTCATTGCTCTCTGTCCCTCTTCTCCTTTGCATTTGCTTTCACTGCCTTTCCTTGTTGGCAGTGTGAATAATTCACCTCTGAGAGAAGCCTTTGAATCTGTGACAGACAAACATGACTGAGAGAAGGCACACATTTCATTTTAACAAAAAAAAAAATCAAACCAAACCAAACCAAAAAAATCACGCCCTGAACAAGAAATGAGGCTGGACTCTTAACAGAGGCGGGAAGATTTTTCTTAGCAGTAAGTGCATTAAATAATACCCCTTGCTGCGTGCTAAAGAAAAGAAGACAGAAAAAAAAAATCCAATGTTCAAAGAAACCTTTGTCATTTAAGTTCACAAGTATGCTAACAATTTTATGCAGGTATTATTATTATTTTTATTATTGCTACTATTATGATTATGATTATTATTAAGGTTCTAGTTTAGATAAATTGGCAGTCTATAAAAAGAGGAACACAAGCAGTATAAAACATTTACTCTACTGCAAAAGAGGTGTTTCTGCAGAATGGGATGCTGAGAACACTTCAAGGTGTTACCCAAAGAATGCTGATGAACTCCTCCCTAGATCTCCCTTCAAACACAGACTATATATGAGCATATAATTAAATATGTGTTCTTTGATTATCAGTCAAAGACTCATTGCAAGTGGTACCAACCCCTTTGGAAGTCACCCAGCCTACTTCCAATTAAAAACTATCTGACCATAAATAATAAAAGCATATTACACACACAGTAAATAATGGTTCTTAAAATAATGTATTTCAGGAGTTATATTTTAAGGATGCCATATGTGTTCCCTGTATAATGAGCTCTTCCCTCTATCAGTCCAACCAGCAACCGCTCAAATCTAGAGACTTGAAAAGATGAATTTGTTGGTTTAATTTCTTTTTCCCAAACATTAACCAGTTGTTTTTCTTTCTCCATTTTAAAAATTAAATTATCTGTTTTCTGCATTTACATATCCCCTTCATTGTAAACAACATTGTAATTTAAAAGTGAATTTTCAGAAAAGAAAGAATATAATATTTTTTGGAGATTAAATCTTTATGTATGAGGATGTTCATATGGAATATATATGTATCTATGTGATGTGTATGTGTGTGTCTGGCATTATGTTTATGTACATGTGTATTTGTATATATGTGCATATAAATGTATCTGATGCAGACTTAATGCTAAAACCAGCTTCAAATGTCAAAGATACACTGAATGGAAAGTATTTTGTATTTTACAATTTTTTTAAAATACAATATTGATTATTCAAAGCAAAGATATTATGCAGTTCATGAAGTGCCTTTTTTTTTTTTTTTTAAGAAAATTGAATTTCTGATAGAAAGAGGGATGGGATTCTTCCATACCCCAATATGTACCATAAGCCCAAATGACTCTTTCTCACTGTGAGTTTCAGATGACAACACATCTGAGTGTGTGCATGTGTGTGTGTGAGTGTATTTGGCTATTTTGAGGGAATGGAATGATTTTTTTTTTCCCATTTGAAAAGTTTAATCTTTGGAACAGGAAAGATTTTTTTCCATATTGGTTGCAATCAAAATCTTACCGCATAAAAAGTCAAACTACTGGTTTTACAGGAAATACTAACTCTTGCATTTTGGAGCCCTTTAGTACCTAGACGTTTCCCCACAGAGATATCTGTATGTACATAAACACAAACAAACAAATACCCTTATACTGAGCACATTCAAAGCCCTAAAAATGTTTTGGGTATTATGTAGAAAATAAACTAAGGGTTAAACCCTACCATATATGTAACATCCAGAGCTGAAATTTATTTTAAACAGAAAATGGAAATAATGTAGTTTTTAGTCCCAGTTGTAAAGGGAACATGAGAAGCGTTCAAAGTACACTTTGTACCAGATAACAGCATTTATGTTTCCACTTTTGGAAAGTCTCATACATGACTTCAGGCTGTCAGCATCATGACTTTTAGTAGGAACCACCTTATAGGTTATTCCATAACTGGTTATTTGAGAGATTTCATGGTTTTCTGGGCTACAAAAACAAAAAACAAATTATTAAGAGAAGTGGACATAAAGTTAAGAAGACTATCCAGAAAGGGAAACAGTGAGGATATACCAATGACAGTCACAAACACTGGAGCTAAAGCGGTCTGGTTTGCAGTAGATCTGTGCATTTTTTGTTGAATGACTTCTTGCTGTATTCTGTTAAAATTTCCTGTTCTCTTCACATTTACTCATAGTAGTACTTTTTTCTTGTCCCCCTATGGGTTACCTGTAGTAATTTATACTTCTTAGTAACAATATCAATGTAAGCAGCCACTGAGCAGTCTTCACTCTTGGCACAGGGTGTATGCCCTTGTTTCTGCATTTTTACCATTAAAAAGCTGAGTATTTGCAAAGCCAAGAAGTTCTGTTGCTTTTTGTCCAGTTGATGTTGAAACCATTTGTCTTGATGGTTTACTGGCATTTGAGAAGACTAGAACTTGAGGAGAAGCCAGATGAGGAGTGGCTGAGGGCACTGGGTCTGCTCAGCTGGAGAAGAGGAGACTGAGGGAAGACCTCATTGCAGTTCCAACTTCCTTGTGAGGGGAAGAGCAGAGGGGCAGGCACTGAGCTCTGCTCTGTGGTGACCAGTAACAGGACCCAAGGGAATGGCCTGAAGCTGGGTCAGGAAGACATGGTTGGATATTAAAAAGAGTTCTTCACCCCAGAGAGTGCTTGAGAACTGGAACAGTTTGGCTCCCAGGGAAATGGCCACAGCACCAAACCTGACAGAGCTCAAGAAGTGTTTGGACAATGCTCTCAGGCACATGGCGAGATTGTTGGGGTGTCCTGTGTAGGGCCAGGAGTTGGACTTCAATGATCCTTGTGGGTCCCTTCCAACTCCTTATATTCTATTCTATGAACTTTAAATTGCTTTGATAGTGAGAAGAGTTGTATTTGACTTCCCCAATGAACACCTCACATGGTAAAAATATGTTTGTGTTCCATCTAACTACTGCAATTATCTCATCTGCTTTCTCTGTTGTTATTATGATTATTATTATTGTAATCTGTGGGAACTTAATTATCCTGAGACCATCACTTCTCAGCCCCACTGGGTTTAAAACAGTCAAGAAGTTCGGAAAGAAATTGTGGGAGACTCAGATGCACTTACAGACCAATTGATCATGTTGCCTCATTCCCACAGGAAACCAGCCTACACATAATTGTAATTTATTGCAAAAGAGACTGGAACCCCCATGTCCCACAGACAAGTATCTAGGCCATGGAAATGTGCCTTTGTGCCTGCCTGCTTCTTCTGACCATCTGCCTCTCTTTCTCTATTTCTCTTGTTCTCCAGCTCTCATATAAACTAGAATAATTCGAACAACAAACACTAAAAAGGAAAATTGTTTCATAACATTATGCATTCTGTTCTTAACGGTGAAAGTTTCAGGTCTCAGTGTGCCCTAAGAAAGAGAGGGAATTTGATACTAAATCTTTTGTAAATGTGTAACCTCACTGTATAAAAAGGAACATCCACTATGTAACAACTGCCTGTAAACATTCCATTTTCTTTCTGTTTTTTTAAAAACTCTTGAGGGATGTTTCCCGGAAGTAGGTAGCATGGGTATTAGATCTTAAAATAGAATTAAGTGTCTAGTACAGCTGGACATAGCCATTGTACTGTTTCCACTGTATTAAGAAAGTGTATTTAATGAGAGTTGTAACAGTGTCAGGAAAAAGCAAAAAGATGCAGAGGACAGAAGCATGTTTGAAACTACCCCTCTTTTTATGAGTATCTGAGCCCTTCTTTCAACAAGCCACCTCTGGGAGCATGGTCTCCAGGGCATAAACTACCTCCCGGAAATTAGTCATGCAGAGCATACCCTTGGACTTCACTTTACTGATACCGGGCTTTGAGGGCAATAGGGTGAAGCAAGTGTAGCCATTACAGAACCTGCACAGAAACTGAAACACAGGGGCTTGGCACAGATCTCAGCTTCTGTGGATTAAATGCCTTACATGTGAGGAAACTGGCTTAAAGGAGGAGGTGTTTGGAAGGGCATGATATGATGAGACAAGGGGGAATGGCTGTAAAAAGGAACAGGTTAGGTTAAGATTGGATGTTAGGGAAAAAAACTTCTCTTTGAGGGCTGGCACAGGTCGTCCAGAGAAGCTGTGGCTGCCCAATCGCTGGGAGTGTTCAAGGTCAGGTTGGATGGGATTTGTAGTAACCTGGTCTAGTGGAAGGTGTCCCTATCTGCGTCAGGGGTGCTGGAACAAGATGGTCTTTAAGGTCCCTTCCAACCCAAAACATTCTCTAAGTCTGTGAAATGTGTAAACAAAACCCACCTATGACCATGCCATATGCCTCTCCAGCTGAAGTGATGGAACTTCACATCAGGAGCCGTGGAAGGACATACCGGCTAGTTTGGAAAACACTGTTTAAGGATGACCTGGATTTAAGAGCTAGTCTGTATTTTAATCACCACAATTAGTGAATTAAATTCCTTTGTGCAGTCAGCATTAGGTGTGTTCTACATGGAGTTCAGTGAGCTGGCAGCAGATGGCCTCTGCCCCATCACTGAGAGCTTCCATCACAGGTGCATCATGATCATTGCACCTGATGAAGGAGAACACCTCCTCTACCCATTTTTCACCTCCACAAAACATAATGATGCAAAACAAGATCTTTACTTTGTCACACATGCCAGGCCCCCATACTTGGGACCACTTACAAAAAAGACACCAAAACAAACCCAGAAATTTTGAGAATGTTGTCCTATCCCTCACTCAGGTATCACGATCAGATTTAGTGAATCCTGCTTTGTAATACCCATGTACACTTCATCTCCATAAGTATTACTTGACTCATGGTTATCTGGGGTTCAACCAGAAAGACAATCCCCTCTGATTTCAAACCATCTTGTATTTCAGAGTGATGATGTTATTTTTGATGCCCATGTCCCTTTGGATTAATCAGGCTCTCTGCAGCCATGTAAACATTACTACTATTGAGACCTGAAGGGATTCATTCTATTAGAATCGTGCAAGAACTTTCTTTTTAAGCAGAAAGGACATATTTTTTGTCCCCTATAATTTCTTTACAATTTCATGGGAATTGATCCCGTAAATGCTTATTCATTCAGGTGAATAAGGAGGGTTCTCAACCTTAGCCAGTTACTCAAACAAATTTTTCAAAGCATTGCAATTTGGCCTGATTTTTTTTTCTTCATTATTTTTATAATTTCAAAGTTGAAAAACTTTTTTTTTTTTTTTAAATTTAACTGTCTCAGGAAAATGACTGCTACTAATAAATACCAGAATATTTTACCCGTGTCATTTTTAGCAACTGTTTGCAAAATATAAGCCAGCAAATGATTTTCTCATTCATTAATAAATCTTTGTTTTTAAAGATAAAAAAGGAAAGAAGAAGGGAAAAATGGATCATGAGCAAGTCTCAGTTAGGAGATGATACCAGGAATCTTTCTGAAGATTTGTTTTTCACACTTCTGTGGCTTATTGCTACTCTGTGAATTTTCTCACATTGCTTAATTTTTTTTCACAGTCTGGGGCAACAATTTCATTTAAAGTGAGCTGGGATCAGTTTTAAAATGGAGGACTTTTCAACCAGAAAGTGTTCTTGATAGCAACCAGACAACCACGTGTTGTGGGACACAAGTTTCTGTGGCCAAATGTCCATATCTCAAATCTGGGAAATGAATTTGGATACGCCTCACAAGGCATATAAATACGCAGGACTTAACCAAGCAAAAAAGCCCACCGCAACATCAACAACAAAATTGTTTTGGGTACTTTTTCCCTTCTACTACTTCACTGTTTGATCTCTCAGCTCTTTATGAGCTGGTGTTATACTTTTCAGGCAGTGCAATAGGAAATGAAACAACTGAGTAAGAAACTTATGATTAGTGATACATACTAATGTGGTGCATGGACAGCTTACCAGAAAAGGTTAAGCAGAATCTACTGCTGAATAAACATTTCCTAGGGGACATTGATTTGGTAGTTACTTCCTTTTGAGAAGAAGAAGCTGTGTGAAAACTCATTTGGGGTCTCCATTCTCCAGCTTTGGAGCTACAGTTGTTGTCTGAGGTTTTGGTTCCTTGTCTGAGCTACGCTGCCGGCATGTCTGTGCCCCAGCCATTAACAATGCTGACCCTGACCTGCTGACTGGGATTCTGGCTTAGCCTCAGACCTGTTTCACTCCAATGCACCTGTCTGGGATTCACTGCCTGTGGCTGGTCCTGGTTCCACCACTAGACCTGTTCTTCTTGCTGCTGGGCTTGGCTCCTGGCTCATTTTCATCTGCTTTTATTGCTCCTAAGTGATATGTGAATACTGTTATACCACCTTCTCAGGTGATATATACAAAATATAAATAAGCTAGAAGGACTGAAATTCACAGGGCTCAGAAAAAATCTAAAACCCACATTTTTTTTCAAAATCAAATTTATTGTCCTTAGTAGAAATATCCACTTATATACTAATACATAATCATGGTGTGAGTTATCCACTGTCCCCCAAAGCCCTAAGCCCTAAATAAGTGATTTTCTTGCTGAAGATGCTGTTCTCAGTTTTTCCAAGGAAAGTGCCAGATTAGAAAGGCTGAATAACATCAGTGGCATTTCCACATTGTCCATGAATGTTTTAGGAGGGTTCTTCTGCTGATAGTGGAAATCTGGGTCTGTGATCCCCATCAGCTCTGTCCATTATTGGAGAACTTCAGAAGAAAATTTCACTTTCACATAGGACTTTCCTTTTCTCTATCACATCCTTTTGCTACAGTCTGGTCAGTGCTCTATCTTGGGGTTGATGTCATGTTATTACAGGACCTAGAAGAGAAAAAAACCCCTCTGGTCTCTTCACAAGGTGAAGCTGATGGAAAATCAGATGACATGGTTAAGCAGCTCTGGTGGAAACCAGGTAGTATCAACCCTTTATTATCCCAGGAACCTGATAGTGTCTGGATTCAGACAGTACATATGTGGAAATAGTGTGCCCACAATAGCTGTAAAAGATTTGTTTCCCATGTTCCTTTTTTTTTTTTTTTTTTTTTTTTTTTTTTTTTTTTTATAGTCTAACTTNNNNGATTCTTTTGTTTTTTTTTTTTTTTTTTTTTTTTTTTTTTGTATAGACCCAAATCATTTTCTATATTTACTGTGGCATGTAGGGCTGAACTACAGTCAGTGCTTTCTAAAGTAAATTTATATTCCATCTACTTCCATGATGCATAGGCTCCACCATCACTGTGTCTCCAATTTGACCCTAAAAGTCATACCTGTGTGTAAGACTGGCCCTTTTCTGGAATGTACCTACTGGTTATTGTTGCTCTAGCATGGCAGCAGCATATATATTTCAAATCCTCTTTTAACAGAAATCTTCTGTAACACCTTGGAAATGACATTTATTCCCTTGGTGACTTAATTTCTTGAATTCTTTCTTTTCCTTCCCCCCACTAGTACTCAAATATGGTGACAACAGGGCCCTGGACCCTATTATTACCACAGATTGATGTACCAAAGTATTTGTCCACTCAATCAGCAGGAACCTGTGCACTAATTGTCATTTAAAATTATTGCTTTTTCTTGCTGTATTCAGCTATTTTCAGTACCATGGGCAGCATGACCTAGTGAAATGGTGGCTGTATAGGACAAAACACTTGGGCCTTTTCCTAAATGTCAGGGGAAACTCCAGTCTTGTCCTTGGTGGTTTGCGCCATTTGTTTCTCCTCAGCCTTGAGGCCTGGTGATTCTGTTTGTAGCATCAGTGTGGATCAAGACTATCCAGGGTGGGAATTGAGGTTGGCACAAAATCTGTGATTGGCACCAGTGATGAATTCTTATTGTGTTGAGATTTTGGGCATGACAGTTATTGGTAAACCAATCTGAAATAATCCCATTCAAACCTGCCAGATTTGCTGCAAAGTGATGTGTTCCTGAAGCTCCTTGCCAGAATAATGGTTGATGCCTACTGCCAATCAGTGCTGAGACACAGTCGCTTCTTGTTGTCATTTAACTATGGCTGCCCTGAGTGTTTAACAAAATGAAGGTGCATATTTGATGTTTAATGACCAAGATTACCTACAGTTGTTCACTTAAGAGGTTCACACCTTTGTTCACTGGAAGGTGAACCCAGGCAAATCACTTGACTTCCTTATGTTTCAGTCAATCCATCACTTGAGAAACAATAAAATAAACAAACAAATAAAAACTCCCTACAGATAAAAAAAAAAAACAAAAAAAAAAACAACAACAAAATGACCCAAACCCAAACAAACTTACGTGAAAAACAATCAGCATTTGAGCTAGTACTTACAAGGGAAATTAAATGTGCATTTCTCATGTTCTAGTATCATATCAAAGTACCTCTTTGTTGCAGCCAGAGCCATGGTCAGCAGGGCCAAGCAGACCAACAGGTCCAGTGGTTTGATGCCTCCACAGCACGAGGACAGTGAGCACACAAAAGGCTGTGTGGAGCACGCTGACCATTGGCTGCTGCCTTCCCTCCTCATTATAGTTCATATTTGGGTATTTCTCTGGAAAGTTCTGTGTTACTCGGTTGGTAATTGGCCCATGTTAATCCTCTACCCCCCATCCTTCTCCCATTTCTCCTAATCCCTTCTCCTCCCTTTGTAACACCCCCTAACTGGTATTTTATTGGTTACTGTATGTTCTCCATGCCTATTATGCAGGGGTATAAAACCCCACGCCCACTTAATTTTATCGGCTCTCCTCGTGGCTTCTCCCGGGAATAAACCCTTCCCTGCCCCACGAGGAAGTCCTTCCACTTTTTTCCTTCCTCCTTCGTGCACCCTGCCATCAGTAGGCGAGGCGAACCCGAGCTGGTGCTTCGCCTGCCCTCCAGCGCCGCGATCGGCTTCCGTCGCCCACACCTGAGGCAGGCAGAACATTGCCCGGTGCCTGGGCAGCGTGCTAGCCAGAACAGCACTGCGGCACCTCTTAGCTTCACTGATTGTGCATGACTCTACAGATGGTATCAGGTTACCTTTGCAGAAAAAAAAAATAGAAAAGATTATTTGATTTTGTATTATTTTTTCTGTCACTTGCAAACAAATAGAATTAATGGATGAAGAATTCCACTCTGACACTCTTTTGTTTAGCTTTATTATGTAGGTGGGATACTATGTTTGTAGAATATTCTTCTTCAGCAAACTACTAAATTTTAGGAAAATGCCTAAATCTCACTGGTAGCAATGGCATATCAGTATATGCTTACATTTAGGTCTGTACTCAAATACATTCTGAATGAGGAAAACACTTGAAAAAAAAAAAAGGAAGGTTGAGGCACGCCAGATTCAAGATGCGTAAATGCAAATGCTAAGGTAAGGGTTTATAAATCGGTCAAAAAATGTGGGTAGGCCACAGTAAAGGTGAGTATAGTCCATAAAGGTCCCAGTAGTTTACATCAAGCTTCAGTCTTAGTGTATTAATTAAAAATTCCCAGAGACTCAGGACACAGCAATTATATTGATGCAATTTTTCTCTTTTATGCAAGGAGAAACTCACTTGATAATGCTAATAATGACACTTGCATAGCACTTTACATTTGCAAAGTGCTGTACCAACAACACATAAACTACACCCTGGTTTGTATTATTTCTTTTACTGCTGCTACAGGATGGGTCTTAGAGGACAAGGAATAGGGGAAAAGCTCCTCTGCAGTTGCTGCACTGCAGACAAGGCTCCCTTCAAACTAGTCTTTTCCCTCAGGTACCTCTTAAGTCAGGTTCTTCTTGCTTACAACTTTAGTAGCTTTCCCACACTAATTAAAAAAAAAAAACCAAAACCAAACCCAAACCCAAAACCAAACCACCAGCAAACCCTACAAAAAAACCCAAAACATGAACCAAGTCAAACCCCAAAACACAACAATAAACCCCCCAAACATTTTTTTCTTGATTCATATTATATTTATCTTATGCAGCAGAAGTGCGGTGTTTGGACCGGGCATCAATCAATTCTGTGGATCCTTGCAAGCTGTAGTTAAAATATTCCAAGCATTTAGCATCAGCACAATTTTATAGTCACCTGAGACAAAATAGATGACACACAACTTGTTTTTTAAGCAAGTTTAACAACACTTAACAGCAGGGGAATGAATTATGAAGTTTTCTAAGATGCACATTGAGACCTCCCAACAGACACCAAGATGCCAGTTCACAGGTCTTCTCCCAAAGAGTCAGCTCTTCTCAACACGTATTATTGCACTTATCAAAAACTGGCAACCATAATAATCTTGTTAAACCCTTTACACTCAGCAATAACTACAGATCATTCCCCTCTCTATTTCTGCATTACAGCATATTAAACCAGTTCTATCTTTCTGTGAGAATATGAACTAAGGAGTTCTTCTACAACTTTTTGCACCCCTATCAGGGGAGAAAGGAATAACTTAGTGTTCTGTTTCTTTCCTCCTTTCATTAAAAACACTCTAAGCTTTGCAGTCCTCACTGACATGAAGCTATGTTCAAGCTAGTTCCCAGAACACTATCTCCTGTTAATGTCATCAACATCCTACAGCAGCAGAGTCTGCTCAGGAGCTGCAAGGAACCATTAAAACTTTCCTTCCTCTCACTTCATAGTACTCTGATATTTCCTAAACTTATTTACTTTGCTGAAATAAATCCTAGTCTTTTTTTTTTCTTTTTCCCCCCTAAACTCTGCCCTTTAGTTCCTAATCTTTGTCTCTGTCTAATAAGGGAGTCTTTTACTCACAGCATTCAGCTGACAAAGTCCAACTACAATAGATCAGTCAGTAAGTTGTGCCTGCATTCAGCTCTCGCCTGACAGAAATGTACACATTATATTACAAACTCTAATCTGCATTAACCAGAAGCATGACTTGTGTCTTCCTTCATAAGAAGGTTTTTTTTATCATCTTTTTAAAACCATTTGACCAAGTTCACATGAGTAACTTCTGCATTATTCCTCTGGCTTTTTTCAGAGTCATGCCGCTTGCCAATTAAATCATCTGAAGTTGCTGAGTTATGGTGCCGTGTGTGATAGTCACGTAGGTGTATACAGAATGTGCTGCATTTAATCTTCAATGGATGGAAAATTGCTGGCGCTATGAATTTTGCCAACCTTTGCTTCCACCCCCCTCCACACTTTGCAAATGGTTTTAGAATCTAAATGCAAACACATTAAGTGTAAAGAATGAACTTGGCATTTAAATTAATGGTTTCGTGTCAGACAGAGTACAGGTTTTGTTTGTTTGGGTAAAAAGCTAAAACCTGCATTAAATCTAGTGAATGACTTTGGGTGATTGACCAGCATATTTTGTCCACAGGATGAGACTCAAGAACAGATCTCAGCTTATGAAATGGTTGGCTGACTCTCAGTTCTCAGTTCCACTTTTATTTTTTCTTTGCTTCAAAATAAGTTTACCCATGAGCCAGTAGAGTTCCTCCCAGTGCAAACTATCAAGGTTCACTCTACAAGTTTTCAATGGCAGCCAGTCTGAAGGACTGCATATATCTACCCTCAGACAGCTGTGTTATGGAGCTAAAGGAACTGCATCTAAATTCATGAGCCGATAAAAAGTAATCTGGCTAAAGTCTTTTTTATACCAGGATATACGCTGATAATCACACCCCCTTGAATTACAAATGTTCCATAACCATTCAAACTGGTACCAAGTTACTGTCATTATTTGAAGTAATGACATAATAAAACACACTTTAAAAGACAAACCCATGACTTACTTACTTCTCACTTAGAAAAATGTTCCAGAAATCTTTTGAGAATGTAATTGATGGGATACCAGATTTCATAGACCATCAAAGACCTGACTATGTTTTAATAAACAAGAAAAATTAAAGTTAGTGTAGCTTACTAATTAGCTTTGGGTTTTATTATTTCCTATGTTTCCCCCTTTTTTTTGTCTTCCTACTCAGTTCTCTCTCTCTGTCCCGACCTTATATTTTAAAATTCAACTAAAAATTAATTAAAGATTATGCTGACCTGCAGCTTTATCTCACTAACAAAAGTATGGATTTTTCTCTTATTCTTAGAGACAGCAGATATATCTGCATTCTCAACTCGGTATTTTTTGAGGGAGGTACACTGAAATGAGGCATTTGATGCACCCAGTTTAGACAGCACATCTAACTTGCTTCATAATGGTGTGACTACCTACATGTCTATGCAAAACAAAGCAGTGATAATTAATACGGTTGCTCAGCATGAGGGCTTGGAGCAACTTGCTGTGTCCATCTATCTTTCTGATTGTCATCCACTGTATACTAGCTGAGATTTCAGGGAAGTCAGTCATGGTATCTCCCTCTACACATCAGGAAGAAGCTGAGCTAATTTAACACCTCTGCTTTTGTTTTCAAGTAGAAGTGAATTTTCTACAGCTAGTTGAACTGAGAAATTCATACAAATTAACTAATTGTCTAAGTGGTTACATTTCTTTCTTCTTGCCCAGTAACCTTAGCACAGAGTTTTGTGAAAGGACTGAAGAGTTATCAAGGTGTCAAATTCTCTGAAAGGTGTGTGGTTAAATACTATTATGCGGCTGACTGAACCAAAAACTTAGCCAAGTCTTGGCCTTCAAATAAAGGAGGAACAATGGTCATGATTGTAAAGGAAAACCAGAAAAAAATATGGTTAGATATTGCAAGGTGTATGTTTTCAATAAAAATTAGAAAAAGGTAAACAAAAATGACGGAATACTTTTTACCTACCCAAAACAAACCTCAGCATGTAATATTCAGCATAAATAGAAGTTGCATGTCTTTTAGCTGAAGATGGTGGAGAAATGATGAAATAAAAGTAGTTTGTTTTAGAGTTGCAGGGAAGTTCACAGTACCTTATGTGAGGCTTCACACTGCTAGGGTGTCCCTAGTGAATTCTGCAACTCTTGGTTGACTTAAGTGTCTTCCATTAGAAACCTCCACACCCAATAATTATATACCCACATTCTAGCTGTCCATGCCTGGAGCTGAAAGATCATTATTGCAAGAAAATGGGATCTAGTAACTGCACAGTATTTGGTCTAAATTCTGCATCTGTAGACCTCGTTCTTCTCTTGAGGGAAGATTAGCCAAAAAAAAAAAAAAAAAAAGGACCTAAGTAATTTGTTTTCACATGGGAGAATAGGGAATAAGTACTTTAAAAAATGTCAACAGATACAAGTTTTGTTGCAATTAATGCAAACATCTGTCTTTCCATACATCTGTGCTCAGCTTCCAAGGTGCAACACTGCATGTTCATGCCTTAAACCTCATTTCCCACCCACAAACCAAGTACTCACTGAGAACGAAAGTGAAGGGCCCTGTGTGTGAAAATAGAGTGGCGATATGACAGCAGGAAAGGAGAACTTGCTGGCTGGCACCATGGCAGTGTTGACCCTGCCTGAACACACAGTGCCCACCAAAGCCACTTTGTCATTCCTCTTTTTGACGGGACAAGGGAAAGAAAATATAACAAAAGGCTTGTGGGTTGAGATAAGGACAGGAGGAGATCACTCACCAGTTACTGTCACAAGCAAAACAGACTCAATTTAGGTAAAATTAATTTAATTTATTACCAAGAAAATTAGGGTAGAGAAATGAGAAATAAACTCAAATGCTGAAAACATCTTCCCCCACCCCTCTCTTCTTCCCAGGCTCAACTTCTCACTTCCCTACTGCCTTCCTCCCAGTAGCATGGGGGGACAGAGAATGGAGGCTGTGGTCAGTTCATCACACGCTGTCTCTGCTGCTGCTTCCTCAGCAGGGCTTGGACTCCTCACTCCCTTCCCCTGCTCCAGCATGGGGTCCCTCCCATGGGAGGCAGACCTACATGGACTTCTCCAGTGTGGGTCCTTCCCACAGGAGACAGTTCTTCATTAACTGCTCCAGCACAGGTCTGTTCCATGGGGCAGCCCTTCAGGAACAGGCTGCTCCAGTGTGGGGCCCCCATGAGGTCACAAGTCCTGCCAGCAAACCTGCTCCAGCCTGGGCTCCTCTCTCCACGGAGTCACAGGTCCTACCAGGATTCTGCTCCAGCACAGGAATCCTGTGGGGTCACAGCCTCCTTTGGGCATCCCCCTGCTCCAGCCTGGGCTCCTCCAGGGGCTGCAGGTGGATCTCTGCTCCCCCGTGCCCTCCCTGGACTGCAGGGGCACAGCTGCCTCACCATGGGCTGCTCCAGGGGCTGCAGGGGAATCTGAGCTCCAGAGCCTGGAGCAGCTCCTGCCCCTCCTTCTGCACTGCCCTGGGTGTCTGCAGGGCTGCTCCTCTCACACTTTCTCACTCCTTTCTCTGGCTGTAGTTACCATCGCAAAGGGTTTCTCCCTCTTCTTAAATACATTATCCTGGAGGTGTTGCCACCATCAGTGGTGGGCTCAGTGGGTCCATCTGTGGACCCAGCTGCCACTGGCTTCATTGGACATGAAGGAAGCTTCTGTCAGCTTTTCAGAGACGCCATTCCTATGGCGCCTGCGCTACCAAAACCTCATCATGCAAACCCAAAACATTGGTGGTCCATTCCATGACTATTCACAAGCTGTTTCAAAGAAAGATATCAAAAATGCTATGACAATGGTTGACTGAATAATCTGTCTTTTCAGAGCTGCTGCTGTTTTCTGCCCAAAACAGTTGGAATCTACCCTAAAGAATCATATTGATGTGTAAAGGGTTTGTGTCTCTTACCTCTTTCACCTGTTATACCTTTAACACTTCCACCTGTCTTTTACTTCTTTCTTCATGTTATTTCCTCTTTTTAATCAGGGCACAACACATCTTATTTCATGAACAGAAAGAAAGACAAATGCTAATTCCATTGAATTTTAGGCTCTTAGCTAAGACAATTTATTTAGTACCTTAGTCTATTTATGTCACCAAATAGAAAAATATACTTCCTGAAGTGACAACTTGCTCTGCTTAGATCTGAATCTCAATGGAAGTTCCTGTAGCTTTCCAGCAGCTAAAAAAGTAGCAGAAAGTGATTTATCTAAAGTATTCTAGCCTAAATACCTCAGTGATGACCCTAAAGTTGGGTTCAACCTGTGTCTTTGCATTCACAATACCACCAGTAAATTGTTCTTTACCTCTCTCGACCAAATGCTTTTATTCAACCATTTCATCTAAAGGGTGATCTCATTGCTGTCTGGATACCACATTTTGCTCTGTGGGCCAGATCTTGCTGAATTACCATAATTCAGCTCAGTGCAGGAGTCTACTTAGGAATGATAACAGGTTAATAGTAAGAGAAAGCAGCATGATACACCACTGACGGACTTGTTCTCCCCTCAACGGTAGTAAATTGAGGATAGGTAAGCACTTGCTTTTACACAGTGCTGGTGACAAAACTGAATTAATTATTAAAGATGATGGTATCAGTAAAACCGCTTTTCAGCCAGGCACTTGAATCTTATCCTTTAATAAGATGCACCAGAAGCTGGAGGGGGGAAGGTTGTTTGTTTGTTTTTCTTTTACCACAGTCTATCAGCATAAATACCACTTCCTTAGTTAGAATCCATCTGCTCTGTTGACAATGTACTCAAATTGCAAGCAAGCATTTAATGGTGTCGTGCTGAAGCACAACAGAGTGGCTGCTGAGAGAGCCTTAGGAGTCACTGAAATGAAAGGGCTTTTCTCTTAATTTCAGTCACTGGAAGACTTTGAAAAGAACATGACATCTTAGCCATCTGAGCTTTTTAAACGAGACTTTGGCAGATGCACAATGCTCAGCTCTGTGGTACCTAAATAATTGAGGCTTTGAAACATCAAAGTGCTCACACCTTCAAACGCTCAAGTAGCTTTATTTGAAAGATTCTTTTCACAAAAGAAGACTAACTCTGCCATTTGAGATCAATGGATCTCTCTGGAACACAGTGTCCCCACTTTAGATTGGGAGACATGGGTTGTTTACTACATATTGACTAGCAGTGTCCCAGGTGCAGAAGGCTTTTGATTAAATGGATGTCTTTGTGATGGCATGGCACAATACAGAATTAGGGATGACATTTGAAAAAATGGAGGAGGGGGACCATTACAGCAAAAATTTGAAATTCATAATAATTTCACTGGTTTTATGTGTGCATTTAAGTTTATTTTTTATTAATAAAGACTGATTGAATTTCATTTTGTTTTCCTTTGGTTTGTTTTATACCCAACAGATAGAAATCTTCTCTCTTGATAGTGTTACAGTCAAAATGTTGTTGGTGCAAAAGGGAACAGTATCTCTTGTATTTGAAACTAAGGCTTTTTTGTTACTTTAATTAATGTTTAACAGTCTAAACAAAAGCCTAATCCTTTTTCCTTATTAGTACTTGTAGCAATGCACATAGTGAAAATTAGCACAGAAAAGCCCTTGAGAGCTAAAATTGTTCAGAAAACTTACTGTGCCTACTTTACTCTGAGTTGAAAGTTGTTGAAAGCTTCAGTCCTTCTGAAGAGGAATGCACGAGGTGAAGTTAAAAGTTGACTAGGTCCTGGTGTGGAGAGGTGGGTGATGTGCTGTGGATTCCTCCTCCTCTCCAGTTTTCAGCCCACTTAACCCTTTCATTCTCCCTTTCCCCCATTTCCTTTGCATGACCTCTCCCCTCTACATGACTTCCCAGCTAAGTTTTGCAAGTGCCCTGAAACTTGCACTAGTCCCAAATAATACAAAAGCCTTTGTTTGTTACACAGTTTTGACTTCTGTACTCATTTCAGAGACCTTATACTGTCACTTCAGTACAGACCTGTGGTCTTGTGCCAACAAAAACTAGATTTACTATGATAAATTGGGGGGATATCATAGTTTTCTATTGTCCTAGTACTTACATAGCTCCATCTTTGAAGCTCAGCTATTAGGCAGCAAATTCTGTAGAGTGAAAGGAAATAAAGCAGACTTTCACTTTAGTATTCTTCTGAAAAAGAAAAGGTTTAAAATGCCTTATCTGTTTGCAAGACTATTTATTTATGCTATCCATTGATAGGTTTTAAAAATACAATTAATTAGAATGATCTTGACAGTAGCTGAAGATCTTTAGCCACTTAGATAAGGACTTTAATCGTAGACTGCAAGAATATGTCCTCCCTGTGTGTCTCTGAATGGTGATGACTACTTTCCCAAGTTAAACAATTTCAAGTAGATCAGTGCAAGGTAATGTGGTTTATCAAACGTGTAGAGATTTGTGTTTGTTTTCGGGCAAGAAGTTGACTTGAGACTTTGATATTCCTTTTAATTTTTCTAGGAAGGAGATTATTGCAGCAATGGCAATAATATAGAATCCTTTTCCGTTTCCTATGTAACTGCTATTTTATAGTATTTATTTATACCTACAGCTATATGTACACGAATAGTTATATGTATATAGACTTCCAGATAGAAGTAACATGGTAGAAAAATTTGCTGTTTCTTTAACAGTTCATAGTTTACATGGATTCAAGAAATTGCCACACAAAGAAATTAAAGAAAAATCCACCTAAGACTGTTAAATAGAAACATGTAACCACTAGCTCAAGAAATTTCCAGGGCACAAACCATTGAAGGCTATAAGAGTGCACTAGGAAAATATACACAGACCTGCTAGTTATTCTGGTTTGCTTTAATTATCAGCTTTTGGGTAGTAGTGGAAAGGAAATATTGACTTAAGTGAACCTCTGATCTGATCCAGCATGGCCAGTCTTATAGTCTGATGTCTTTTCTCCATAAATGAGGTAATGAAGCAAGAACTCTTACAGCAAAACACGGAACACATCTGATTTGGCCTCATTTTAAAAATGACATGCCTATCAGCTGCAAAACCCAAAGTTTAATAGCAAAAGAGATGACATTTTCTCAAATTCTGGATTAAAAGTGAGCTTTTGAACCAACAAAGGTCTTATTGCATTCCACAGCATGTTGTGTCAACCATGTGTTCACTCTATCTGTGACAGAAAATAAGTTTCAAGGAATGCTGAAAAGTTGTATTAAAAACAAAGGCAAATGAGGTAGAAGATCATGTCATTTACTGCTTTGTTGGTAACTCTTGTGATATCCCTGTGACAGCTCCTGTCAGAGAACAGAACAAGGTAGAACTGCAAACCTTCAAGTAAGAGATATAGAAATTTGTCTGGAATAAAACTAGATCACTGAAAAATAATCTTTTACATTTCTGCCAAAAGTCCTATACCTCTGTCTCAGTGATGTACAGAAAGAGGAAAAATATGACCTCAATATTGCTTTTTCACCATTGACTCATCCCAGAATTGATACACTCGTGCTGTGGTTGCCCTGAAGTGTAATAGTGTACCATTAAATTCCAGCTGCAATACCATTATATTGCTATTAGAAAAGACTGCCGAGCAACACAATTTTTCAAATAAATATAAATTGTGAACGGCTGAAATGTGAAATGCCCTCAAGTGCCCAGGAGCAGAATTTTTAAGCGTCCTTTTTTAGTGGACAGTTATGATCTCCAGCAAAGGGATGGCTCAGTTTCTCTTTCGATTTTTAGTGGTAGTCTTAACAGGCACATACAACAAAGAGCCATACAGAAGTCTGGGCCATGACCTCTGTGTAGCCTGGTGAAGGCACTGAAGTTCTGATGAGTATTACCAGTGAGAAACTTACATTTTTGACCTCAAAAAGCTGGTTCAAAACCTATTGTGATTCTCAGTCCTACACAGTTGCTGTCCTGTTGTTTTGTGCTTGCTTTATTGGCCTTAAAGTGGGGCAAAATTCACCTAATTATGGCAGAATAACACCATAAAAGTACAAGGCCCTTTATCTAAACAAATGAAACAAACACAAATCTTTATCTTTCATCAGGCTTGTCTCCCTGAAATTCACACTTCTTCGTCAAGAGGATGTTTTTTACACCTACTCAGCTGGAATACGGTACACACTGCATGTCGTTAGCCAGCATTTTCACACCCACTTATTCATGCATATGCTAATAGTTTTCTCACTGCAACTGCTATGCTTTGTTCAGGACCCCTTACAGCTGTTCAAAACATGCACCACCAATCCGACAGCTTCTGGGTAATTTACACCTGCTCCCCACCCTGTGGTATTTCGGTCGCTGAACATACAGGGTATGTATGACCATCAGCACTGACCACTGAGACTTCATGTTCCTGCCTGTCAGCTTGTAGGTGTAAAACAGATGGGATACCCAGCAGAAATAGCCTGAGCGATGTTAGCTGCGAGTGGAACTCTGGAGTTCAGTTCCACACTGTCACTGAACTGCACTTTGTTCGCAGTTTCCGAGGGGTTTTAATGCTAATGTTGACAAATATGCAGAGATAGAGGGGCTTTTGATCCTCAAGGAATATGAGTTTAATCATTAATTTGTATTTAAAGAACTGTTTAAGAAAGGGAGAACCGTGGTTTAAATCACAGATGGGTTGTGTGTGATTCCTTGCTTAAAGTACAATCCTATTGTTCAGCTAACTGTGCCAAACTGTGAATTACAGCTCCAGCAATTGCCAGTGCCTTTTTTTGCTATTTCTGCTGATCTTTGTTCATTTAATGCCTCTAAATTAATGATGGAAAAATCTCCAAAATAAAGTTGGACGAACCTGCCAATGGCAAAGAAGGTCATCTTCTCTGTTAAAACTGCCATGGAATTTGTGGGAATTTTCTTCGTTTCATCAAAACACTACTTTTTATGGTCTTCAACTTAATGGCAGCTTGCCATTTTCACTGTAGGACTTGAGGAAATCTGCCTTCCATATTTTTCTGTCCTATCTTTGTGCTGGCGCTGGAAGAATCTGTGGAGTTTGCAGTTATCTGCTGCGGTAAATCACAACTCTGAATATTAATTGAAGCTACAAAACCACTCTGTATTAACCCACTGGACTGGGAAAGATGGACACACCACCCTCTCTGCCCCTATTGCTAAGGGTGGGGAAAGTTCTTCAACTGGTATGGGGCAGGTAATTGTATAATGGGTTCTCAGGGCCAGGAGTTGGACGCAGTGATCTGGATGGGTCCTTTCCAACTCAATAAATTCTATCATAACTTTTCATATCTCTCAAGTAAATATCTAGCAAGTCTGAGCACTTGTGTCGCAGCAGGTGAACTGTGCAAGCATTCTTTGTTTTGAGAACTCCTCTCAAAATTTTTCATATTATTATTCCTGCATCCCTACTTATTTGAATAGCAAGTCCTTTGAGGAAAGGGTTTGTTCATTCAAGTATTATCACAGTGGGGTCCCGTTAGTTACTCTCGTGAGAGTGTGGAACACATCTGGGCTTTCTGGAGTCTCCTCCTATGACAATTCTTTGTTGTAAAATGAGATTTATGTGAATAATGGTAGAAAAATTAATTTTTGTCCAAGGATTTGGTTAAAGCTTTGGAGAGGATATCTTGGGGGGATTCTTCAGACTTTTTTTCTTTAAATATTTTTTTTATTATAGTGATTTTTGTCATTATCTTATGCATCTTCTCCCTAGTTGGAAGTGAGCTGGATACACATCTAGTCAGCTATGAACTGCCTCTGGAGGCTCCTTGGGAACTGATTTCAGAGTTTCTTAGGGATCCAGTTTGACTGGGGTTATTTGCTTGTATAATGTGACTTCCTGTACCACAAAGGAAAAAAAAAAACAAAAAAACCAACCAACCAACCAACCAACCAAAAAAATTCAAAGCTTTTTTACATTACAGCCACTGACTTTAGCTACAGGAAATAATTTAAATATTTTGGAGGCCATATTATCCTACTGAATTCAAACATAAAGAAAACATTCATGAAGTTGAAGTTTAAATGGCTCATTACTGCTGCAAGTGAAATGATCTCCTCCCTCTTTATTTATCATTCATGTTTGTTTGAAACTTGACAATAAACTGAATATATTTTACTACAAAAAAAAGTTAACTGAATCTGCCCAGACAGGAATCAAGTGAATCAGTGTATGATGTACACAGCAAATGGGGGAACCAGCAGAAGAGAGAGCTTGGACCAAAAATAAAATTATAGAATAATAGAATCATAGAATCATAGAATCATTTAGGTTGGAAAAGACCTTTAAGATCATCAAATTCAACCATAACCACAGCATCATAAAATGGTTTGTGTTGGAAGGGACTTCAAAAACCATCAGATTCCAACCCCTTTGCCATGGGTTGGAATGGGACTTTAAATACCATCAAATTCCAACACCTTCCACTAGGCCAGGTTGCTACAAGCCCCATCCAAACTGTTTCGATTGGCCTTGCCACCCTTGGGCATGATTTCTCATACCACACCATCTCTTCTTTGCTTCGTATTTTTAATCTGCATGCATGAAAGAGAAATATTACACAGGTATTTATGGAAAAAAAATTCTCTGTAACACAAGTCTACCCAGGTAGTTAGAACTAATCTATTTTATTAGTTATTTTTTTCATTATTTGTTTTAACAAATGCCATCCATGTTTATGTCATGGGATACTAAAAGTGAGTGTGCTGAAACACGTCCCAGACCTGAACAACCAGACCTTGATTTTATCAAAAGCAGGAAATATGTTGCAAGACCCACTTTGCATGAAACTGCACTAATTGCTATTAGTAGTATTTTTAGCTTCTAATTCTTTGTTGATATATTCTTAGGGTATGATGAATGGCACATTTAAGTCAGAGTTTAGCAGTGACAAGTCCTTCATAATAGCTGGGTAGGTTAATGACATTGGAGAAAAGAGTTTGTGAGTGAGCGTGAGAGAGAGAGGTAATTGTTTGCCTGGCTTATCCAGGCTGTTAGTATCAGCTGCATCAAATGACAATGACATGAAAAAAAAAAATTGTTCCAGATGTTATATTTCAGACAAGATTTTTATAGAATAAGTGGACTCACAAGGTAAAAAGCTTTGAGTTAATTTCAAGACAATGTTTTATTTATTTTTAGTTAGAATGGAGGGCAGACTGGCCCACCTTTTATTGCATGCAATTTCTCCTCTTGTACTTTTTGTAATATTGGACTTGTGGGGAAAAAAAAAAATCTTAACATAATAAAAGTTGAAAAAAAAGAAGAATTTTATACTCATGACCTCATCAGAATGCACAGTGAACCAGAAGGCAATAGTAATGTGTAGTTAGCTCTTGCTTGTTGCCAACTTGCTGATTAGAAGGGATGCCTGGGAGGGGGCTGCTTATTGCCCTTATGAATCAAGTGGATTCCAAACAATCTAGAACCCAAGAAAAAGAAAAATCAGGAGAAACTATATGGTTCCACATGTTGAAATCCCTGGGGTTTTCTGCCTGGATGTGGATTCTCCTTACAGAGGGTAAAATTGTACTTTTTCTACTTTTGCAGATCTTCCTTGGACAAAATTTTATTTTATAGCAATTTCGGGTACCATCACTCTCGACAGAGCAGGGTAAGGAATTACACAGCCTTGAAGCCATATTTGCAACCTCCAGTTGTGAAAGATACATCTGAAGGTACATCCTGTGTGCGCGGCACTTTTAGCTGACCACTGGTTTGGAATATGGGTAAAACACTCGTCTTGTGAGAATATCCGACTCTGGAGTTCAGTGGTAAAGAGAAAAGAAATAAATCAATGGGTTTAGGTTAGTACGTCAGGAAGTTTTGTTCAAATTGGAAAATGTTGTGTTTAATTTTCAAGTTATTTAAGACATTTTTTTTCTCCTTTTCTTACCCTTTAAAAAGATCAATTTCAAAATGAAAATGACATTTTGAAATGAAACATTCCACTTCATTCTGAAAATGTTGATATAAAGCATTCTGACATTTCCTAAAACCATTTTCTTTCATGTGTGCATGTGTATACGAAGACTACTTGAAGGATGAGACTTGACCTTATAAATTCATACTTGTTGATAAAACAATACAGGTAGAGGTATGCATAAAAATGTACTTCTCTCTTGCTAAAAATACTTCACCCAGCTGTAAAAGGCCTAGAGGAATGGCTGCAGGATTTAACCAGTTATTGTGAGCCTCATGAAGCAGAACAACCCTTTGCTGCAGGCCCCAAAGTGTTGCAATCTGAAATAGCCACAGCCCAATCTCCTTCAAATCCAATTTCTGTACCATGATGAAACATAAAACCAACAACAGAACAGCAATAAAAAATTATTGTAGGGATTCTTTGTCAGAGTGAATTCTATTTTAAACACCATCTATACCAGTAGGCACAACAGCTCATAAACATCTGTTTGAATACAAATGACAAGAAAGTGGGCACATTCTTGGTCATTCAACATTGCAAGACCATATCCCCACATGTGGCCATCCCCAGCTGACCTGTTTTCAGGTGACATAATTTTCCACCTAGTGTCTGTAATGGTGCTGTGTTTCTGATTTGGAATAATGTTGATAAGGCAGTGATGTTTTAATGGTTGCTCAGCAGTGCTTATTCTAAATCAAGGACCTTTGAGCAGAGGCACAAGAAGCCATGAGGGACTGAGGGAACATGGCCAGGACAGACGACCCAAATTAGCCAAAAGGATATTCCATACCATAAGAAATCATGCCCACTATATAAACTGGGGGGAGCTGTCCAGAGAGAATAGATCATTGCTTGGGGATGGGCTGGACCTTGGTCAGCCTGCGGTGAGAAATTTTGTTGTGCATCACTTATTTCTCTTGGGTTTTATTCGTCTCTCTCATTTTCATGACAGTTAGTAGTATTAAATAAGATATTATTATTTTGTCATGTAATTTTTACAGTTATGAAAGAGTTCTTATTTCAGTCCAGGAGGTTTACCCTTTTTTTTTCATTTTTCCTCCTTACCAGGGGACAGAAGGGTAGCAGAGAATGCAGTACTTTTTTGCCAGCTGGGATTATTGGTTTACACCAATACAAACAATTTAGTACAGTATTATACTTGTATTTAAAAACAAACAAAACCCAAACCATTTTCCTTTTTGTTCTGTAGTGTCAGCAACTCATCTTTGTACATCAGCTCAGGATGGGAGAGAAGTTCTCATTTTTCTGAAATGTTTTGCTGACCAGAACCATGTGTAAACATGTGCAATTGAGGGATGCCACACAACAGCATAGCTAGCATGTCCAAATTTGCAGGAACATGTTCTAAAATCCTTATTGATGGTGCTCCATCACCTGCAATCACCTTTCTGTTACATAGAAGTGGGGAAGAAAAGGAACATAAACACCAGCTTTTTACGTCATAAAAACTGCAGCACTGAAAGGAGAAGCAAAGGGCCCTATGCAAATTTTCTGTGTTGTCTCCTCTTTCTCTCTCTTTTTTTTCTTTCCTTTATTATTATTTTTAAAATTAAAAATAAGCAACATGTAATTGGTTTTAATCCTGCTGAAAATTGGGAAGATTTATAAAAAAGTTCTGCTAAGCAAAACTGCTTTTGGGCTATAATCTCCCTGTACTTAAAATTTAAGGGCATTCGTGTGGTGCAATGCTTGAAGAGTAAAAGAAGACTCTTCCAAGCACCAGGTCGGGTACATCAAGTACAGAAATCTTTCAGTGTGCTGAAAAATCTGTCACTGAGGAAAAAAAACCCAAACAGCTTTTCTTCCACACAAGAATGTAGAGTAAGGCACAAAAGTTTTTTAGAAACTTATTTCCTAGATCAACTATTCTGAACCAATTGGCAATAGAAAACACAGTTTTGCAAATTCACAATTCAAGACTGAAATAAGAGAAATCACAGTAAAATAAGATTAAAAAGCAAAATTGCTAACAAAAATGAAAGACAAAATATTAAAATAAGATCTAAGAAAAAAAAGCAAATTAATTTTAATGTGACTAGAGGTAATGACTGCAAGCCTCAGTTTCTGGAATAGTCCTCAAAATGGTGTATCTGCATTAAATGTACACTGTTTCAGATGACAGAAACCCATTTGATAAACTAGAAAAAATAATTTCTTGCTTACAATCTGCTGTAATCTGGACTGTGTTTTTTATCCACAGGAGAAGGAAGGGTTTGCATATTAGTCTGTACCACTTTGACAGCTATAAAAATCATGATATAAAATGAGATCAAACCAGATGTGTAAATCTCTAGACTTTGTTTCCGTCTGTGTTTTGATGATACCTCTATAGAAAAACATGCAAGAATTTAAAACAAATATTTGATTTCAACGGTTTATAGAAATCTGTAGATTTTATTCCAATTTCCTAAACATAAGTTCCTCGTGTTATTTTGGAGGTCCCCCAGGGTACTACTAGTCCATGGAAAATTTTGGAAGTCTAAAATGGCATCAAATGCCTATAGAGCTCAGGAAACTGGATACCACTATTAATGTAAGTGTTGCTTTATATTATGGACGGCATGACCAGAGAGAACATCACCCGTGTGTTACAGGAAATTTGGAACAAACTCTGTTAGGGCAAACCTGAACCAATATTGCCCTATGTTTTCCGTGGCCATTCATTTCATATATCATACAACATATACATGGAGAAAAGGAGGCTTGAGGGACACCTTATTTCTCTCTACAAGTAACTGAGGGGGCAGCAGCTGGGTGGGATCTGCCCAGGCAACAGTGGTGTCACCATCTCTGGAGGTATCTAACAGATCTGTAATGTGGGCCTTGGGGATATGGCTTAGTGGTGGATTTAGTAGTATCAGGTTTGCATTTGGACTTGATGATCTTAAATGTCTTTTCCATCCTAAATGATCCTATGATTCTATGAATAAAAGGGAGTTGAAGGGCTCATTTCCAGTGAATTTCATATTATCGATTAACTGATATTTAGACTCCTGAGGCATCGCTTCTCATTGTGCAAAATAAGCATAAAAACACTACAAGCAATTAATTGCATGGGGTTTGTACTATGCTTTGAGATGGCCTATCAGCCCTTTATTAATATTAATGAGAAGAATTAGTACCAAAGATCAGGGATCCATGATGGCTGGAAGAACCTGCAAGGACCCTCCAGCTCTCATGCTTTATTATTTTTTAATCAAAGTGTCTGTCTTGAAGGCACAAAATTAAAGAACGGAGTCCTTTATGATTCCACAATGATTCAAATTAAAATGATCTATACTTGCATAATTCCAATGAGCTATTTTGTGCTAGTTAAAAACAGTTAAAAATTGCATAAATGAATGATTTAAGGGCTGCAGCTTTCTAATCTTAATGAAAGCCCTGTTTTTTTTGTATATTTCTCAACCCACACATGTGACTAGAATAAATTCAACACAGAAGAGTAAGGAAGGAAGAATATATTTGATGGCAACATTCTGCTAGTGAGTTATCTTGAAAAAAGTTGGGATTTGGTATCATGGGCAATATTTTTTACTTGTCCAAAAAGACAATTATCTTCTTGTAAGTATATAAGATAACATGTCTTACATTTGTTTTTATTGCAACAGGATTTAAATGTCTCATCCAAGCTGGTTTTTCTGGTAGACTCTGTCAACACAATAGTTAGTGAAAAACCAAGCTGTGAAGAGCTCTTCACAAACAATATAAAATTACAAAAAGACAAAACAGAAATAGAAGGGAAAACGATGAACAGCCTATGGCCATCCTTCAGGTGAAGAGCAGAATTGGGGCTGCAACCAAAATGCTGTGTTGCAGTGGTATTTAATGGATTATATTGCCTCTCTCAAATCTGTGTTATTGTAATTTATGTAAATTCAGATAATTGTTTGATAATGTACTACTACACCAATTATATAAAATAAAGGAGAATAGAAATCATTAGATCAAGATTCTTCCTTTCAGGTGCTTTTCTTGATCCCTGACAAAAAGTACGTAATCTATTAGCATTGACATTCACCAGCTAAATGAGGTTTTGCATTGCAACACAGAAATCAGTGTGATCTGTGAAACCCTGCTAAGACTTCAGAAAAGTCCTTGAGCTGGACTTTTGTGCTTTATGCTGGCATCATTTCCCATGCCGCAAGCACATCGGAGGTAAGTTGTGTTTGGACATTAGCAGAATAAAGAAGCATGATCATTACGTTTCTGGAGTGAAATTTTGTCAAGCCACAACTCCTAGGAACTGTTTGGAGTCACGTCAGAGTGCACAGACCTTCAGTGCCTTTAGTGAATCCTCAAAGAACCACCCTGTAGATTGTAAGGTGTAGTTCAAATGTCTACAATCCACCCACAGCCTACGTATCATTGATACAGCATAATGGATCATTGGGGTGCTCTGCAACAGTGCACAGAGAAATCCTAAATCTGTGGATCGTGAACATGACAGATTGCAATAGTCCCTTCAAAAAGTTTACAGTCTCTGGCACCTATGTGGATTTAGAGGACAGCAGATTTCTACATGCATACCTCCTCTGCACACTGAGAAATCTGACAGAAATTGTGATATGTGAAAAGCATGAACATTTCAATATTTATGCTTCTAGGAGAAAAAAAAAACAAACCTCTCTTTTCAAACGCATATCAGAAGTCCACTGGCTATCAATTTTGTCCCCTCTAGCCATGTCAAGAGGTTCTGTGAAGCCTTCCTGATTGCATAGCTAGAACTCAAAGTCTACAGGGTTACTTTATATCGATGTATTACATAAATTTTGTGAGTGGAAGCAATCATCTGGTCCAGGTTCCCCAAGTGGTCTAGTGAAAATGAGATTAGAACAGTTGCAAAGCTCCTGTGATGACTTGCAGCAGATATTGTTGTCCTTAATATTTTAGTACAAAGAAAAGAAAAAATTACACATTGGTCATCTTTTCCTACCTTTTAGTATTAATTGAAAGAGTGTATTGGTTAATTCAGTCCCTCTGGTTCAATCGATATGCTCTCCCAATGAATTTATATAAGGATATCTATCTTCATCATCTCTGAGTTCAGTCTTTCATTATAAATATTTTAACTTTCTTCACTTGCTGAGAAAGCCAGGAGAATGAGTTTAAGCCTCACCCAGGCTATGGACCATGGTAAATAAATGCAAACGTGAATGTGTCCTGGGGCATCAAGGTTAGAAGCTGAAGGTAGCACCTTGTGTGACACTAATCACACTGTTTCTCTGACACTGGCTAAAGAAACCTTTGGCACATATATCACCCTGGTGAGCTGTTTTTGCTGCCATGGATTCTTGACCTCAGTGGTAACCTTGTCTCTAACCAGGCCTGAATATACCCACGGGAATTTTTAGCACTTATAATAAACTCCACATCAGATGGGAGAGAAGGAGAAGGGAAGTCCGCTGATGTAAACTATTTACTTCAGTATACATTGAAGTAATCTCCATACTTTAATACCACTTTATGAATTTATGCTAAGCAAAGCTATATAAAACAGCACGTCCCACTTCCCAGATAGGTGACAGATGCTTCTTTTCCACTTGACAGGTGCTACCAACAGCGTATTTACATTGTGTATGTTCTTTGGCGTGTATATTTCTATCTGCAGCAGCAAACCTCTGCAACACATTAGATCACAGAAACGCAGAAGTGGTCGTCAAGGACTTGTGCTAGCTGGTTTTCTTGCTCTTGGTGCTGTGTCCCCTCTGGTTCAGCTGGTACTTCTGAATAAGCTGCCATGATTTTTCTTTGTGAAATTTGCAAAAGAAATTTGCTCTGGGACTGAGACCATGCATGTCAGATAACAAATTTATACGGCTGGCATACAATGTGCGTGGTCCAGAATATAAGGCTTGATAATGGAAAACCTGACAAAATCATAAGTGGTCCTAGTGGGCAATACTATGATACAGCGTTATTATGCCAGATTTCCAAAAACATATATTACTCAACAACTGAAATTACTGTTTTGCAGCCCAGGAGCTTGTAATGCATTGAATAAACTATAGTTTCTGACTAATATTTGCATGCCTGTCTAAGAATATGTAAATGTGACAGTTTCCCTTCTGGAAAAACTAAAATCCCTAATGAATTGAAGGGCCAAACATGCAAATAAACCTCATGATTCACACGTGTGTCTCTCATTTAATTTTTCAGAATGTATTTTGCATTTTGATTATGCTACAAAATGCAGCATGGAGGACAGATCGCTGAGAAAAATGGAAGTGTGTGTACAACATATTTTTCATATCAAACAATGTGATTTACTTTAATCATTTCAAGAGTAACAAATAACTGCAAGTGCATGATTTGAATGCCTTCCAGGGGTATGTAGTCAAGCTAAAAAAAAAAAAAAGTGATGCTCTATATGCATATATACATGCACTTTTCAGGCTATAGGCCTGATTTTTCGCTCAATCACTCTCCTCTGGTATAATACTAGTTTTGACTTTAACCAAATTGTATTTGGTTTTTGCATATGTCAGTGTGAGGAGATTCATGCCTCTGATGCCTCTGTTGTGACAGAACTGAAGCAGTTCTGGTTGACAGTGTATACATTGTTGGACAAAAAAAAGAAAAAATCAGTGTTATTTATTTAGACTCTCAGATACATTCAGCTATGCAAAAGCTCTCCAAGTAGGAGGAAGTTCACTCAGGAAGTACCCCTCACTGCACCCCTGAGAGATGCAAAGAACTTCACATTAAGCTTCCCCAAACTCTTACAGGTGTAAGCAGAAAGTGTTTAACTTTCGCTTGTCCTTCTTCTCAAGGTCAGTGAAGACAAAGAGCAGTGGAGGAGAATATCCTCCTTGAAAATTTTTTTTTAAGAGAAAAGATAGCAGATGTCCTCTGGCAAATCTGGTTGCAGAGGTTTTCAGACACATATTTGCTCATCCCTCTGGCTCACAGCCTCCAAGCTATTCTCCTCTAAAAACGTTACAGAAAAAAGAAGTCTAGCTGAACCTCACCACTTCAGATCGGCGTTAAATCCACTCATGGAATTCAGTGCAACTGAACTCCCAGCTGACACAGCCGAAGGGTGGCTGCTCCTGCCAGCCCCCCTGCAGGGGTAAGCAGAAGGGGATCTTAGGTTGGGTTGTGGCAATGCCAAAAGAAAATATTCACCAGGAGATGTCCCTCAGCACCCCAACACTGGTACTTGCCAGTCCCCAGCATACCTGCAAAAAATCTGCCAGGTAAGAGTGCCTTATTTTCAATTCATCAGTGTTATCTTTGCTCTGGATAAGGGTTAGAACACTTCACAACTTCATACGCAAAACAAACTATTACGGTTGAGCTGTACAATTTTTTAGGATTTACCTAACAAATGGCATCTGCTTTTCTCTCTTTTTTGGGATACCCTTAAAAAACTAAAAGGATCAATTTTGGTTTGTTTTGGTCAAGGAAGGTGTTTTATTAGTTCGGGGTTTTTGTTTTTTTTTTTCCTTCATTTAAAACACAAAGAAAAAAAATCTGCCACAATATTTTTTCTTTTCAATTTTGATATGCTGATTTTTTTTTTTTTCCCAAATGCTATTTTCCAGTCAGCTTTAAGATAATAAAAGTAATAACCAAGCCAGGCCAAAGAAGGTGATTTTTTCGTAACTGTCAAATAATGACAACATAAAGAAGGACAAACAGCATCCTGAAATTAATCATACAGAATGGATCACAGTGAATGTCCCCTCTTTCTGCCCAGAAGATGCATTTCATTTTCCTATCTTTATTCACATAGAGATTCAGGCAGAGAAAGCTGCCTCCAAAAGCCATTTCTTTAAGATACCACGAAATAGAAAGGTTAATAGTTAACGCTGTGAAGAGTCCCATTATTAAAACTGCTTTGCCATGCAATACCAGGACAAATGGAAAATGAAAATTAGCCTAGACATCTACAACCTCACAAAGGAGATTCAAAGTCTCTGGGGTTGTCATTCCAGCATCTTTACATGATAATCAAGCAGGTTTTGTGTACTTACTGTAGTTAATGCCACCTCTTCCCATTTTCATTTTGTTGCAAGCACTGAAAATATAACCAATAATGTGCATGTTCTTTTTTCTTTGAGGGGAGGAAAGGGGAAAAAAAAGAAGAATTTAATTGACAGATAAAACGGATGTAGAAAGGGTAATTTCATTTTCCATCAGAAGAAGTAAGGTTTTATGTTGGGAATTAAATTAACAGCACATGAAATTGGCTTTTCCTAAGTTCATATTTTTTAAACTTTTTTTTTTTTTTCCTTTATAAGAAGAAGAAGAAGGAGAAGAAGAAAGAAAAAGACCCCCAAACCAAGGTAGAGTTGTAAAGCCTGACAATGAGCAGAGATGATTTCCAAAGATGATAAAACTTTTCCAGTGCAGTGGGGTTGTGGGCCTGCTTGCTTTTCAATCACTCTACATTTTCTGCTTGTGTGATACTAAAAAGTATGCTTATAAATGTTTCCTGATTTCTTTGTGTAATGTTCCATCCTCCGACTCCAGCTGGTTTCAAGCTGCACTCCCCACCCCACATCTTTTCCCCTCTTTCCTCAGCTTATTCAAGTTGCCTGCAGGTTGTGATTTATCTTTGCAGTTAATACATTTGTATTCACGTAATTTTTTGCTTCTGTTTGGCTAGGCAAATCTCTATTGGAATACCAATATGTATGGATTTCCATATTGTCATCACTGACAAAATAGCAACATAGAACTGAAAAAAAAATCTAAGTGATGAGCAAGAAAAAAATCTGCAGAAAAGGGAAAAATCATTTTGAAATCACAAAATGTAGTGTCTTCCCCTCCCTCTTTTAATGCATAAAAGTGAAGTTAATGACAAAACCCCTTGCTAATGTTGTGCTTAGGAGAAACAAAGAGGATATTTCTAAAGAGTTCCCTTGATAATTTGTCAAGACAAGTGTAAAAATCAACTATGAGCCAAGCAAAAACAAAAATGCATGCATACACACACGTGGTATGTACCCATTAAAAAACCCAAGCAAAGAAAAAAGAACACTCATCCCCAAAAATTACAGCAAACGATGAGTAGCATCATAATCAATCACAAGCTGGATGGCTTTGACAGTTTTCAGTTTCTTGGTGAGTTGAAAGCATAAGTTTTTAGGTTTAAGCACACAACAAAAATATGTTAATAATTTTTATTCTTCAAAAATCTGCTATTTTTTTCACCAGCATAACATCCTTTAATACAAGAAGGTCAAATTTTGCAACACATTTTCGTGTAATTAGTTTTTTATTCAAAATCTCAAGGCAATTTGTGGGACTGGTGTAATTTTCAGAAGTATCTCATGACTTCAAATGTCCCTGAAGGGAACACTAGCTCAGAATCCTTAAGCAAATTCATCGAAACACACAAGAGACACTCAGTACTAAGTACGTGGAGCTGGTCATCTTATCTTCAGCAGTCTGATGTATTTCAGTAGTTGATGGACAAACCTGTGGGTGTCTTTGTAGTGAGCTGATCTTGGTCAGCTGCCAAGCGTCCATCCAGCTGCTCCCTCATTCAGTGGGACAGGGCAGCAAAATGGGGTAACAAAGCTTGTGGGACCAGAAAAAGACAGGAAGATCACTTGCCAATCACCATCACAGGAAAAACAGCCCAATCGATGAAAA
The DNA here is from genome assembly GCA_013397865.1 of Struthidea cinerea. Taxonomy (NCBI): domain Eukaryota; kingdom Metazoa; phylum Chordata; class Aves; order Passeriformes; family Corcoracidae; genus Struthidea; species Struthidea cinerea. The sequence goes on along the minus strand of VZTI01001575.1, from coordinate 414,109 downwards.
TTAATCTACTGCCATTTCAAAGGGACTTAAGTAGGGAGAAACTAATAACAAAAAACAAACAGCAAAAATAAAGCCGTGCTTCTCTTCCCACCACCACTTTTCCAGGCTAAGCTTTACTCCTTCACTCTGAGCCACTCGCCCTCACCCCCTGGAGCTGTGCAGCTCGGTTATGGTCCATGCACTACAGTTTCTCACTGCTGCTGCTTCCATCTCACGCTTGTTCCCTAGCCCAGGTTGGATCCTTCTTACAGGATATTGTCTATTTCAGGAATATCCACCTGCTCCAGCTGGAAGTCTTCCAGAGGCCAATATAATAATATTTACCAATGGCACAGATGGCTTTTAAATATATTTTTAAAATTATTTTCTAAATATTCACAACCAAAATAATATTACTTTTGACAACTCTTTCAAGTGAAGTGCCTTTGATTTAGATGTGATCCAGATAACTGAGATAAGTTGCTAAAGCTCTCAGATATTGCCACAAACTGGACACTTCTGAAGGCCATCAGATTTCCAGGACCTCATTTTTGTAGTCAGCCTCTACTTATTTACTGTAGGAAGGGTGAAGATGGGAGTATCTTTATGCTGAAAGAGACATTTCTATTTTAATATTTAAATCTATGTGCTTTTTTTCACATTTCCTCCCTCCCTAACACTGCCCCCTTCTTGTTTTTCCCCTAGTCAAGAGATAGCTGGGATTCTTTGAACAAATTTAAACATTATCCTGATAAGTTCAGTGAGAATGATTCAGTCACTGTGTACTGGCTATAAAGAAAGACAACAGATGGTATTCATAGAATCACAGAATGGTTAGGGTTCAAAGAGACCATCTACTTCCAACACCCTGCCATGGGCAGGCACACCTTCCACTAGACCAGGTTGCTCAGAGCCACATCCAGCCTGGCCTTGATTCCTTTTCTCTAGCTTAAACATCTAACACTGAGGGTTAGAATACATCCCTTAGAAACAATGGATGAAAAATTGCAACTCTAGAGAGAAATTGCTCTTTATGTTGCAAAATAGGCTCAAAGAAGCTTCATCTAAAAGTATTTATTTCTTTCCAATGTTCAATTAGTTCAAATATTAAGAATTAATTTTTAGACATTGGTTATCAGGGGAGCATAATCTTGGTCTGATACACAACTACTGCTTGGGCCTGAGTCACCTGTCTTGATGTTCCCAAACCTGATGCAAAGAAGGAATGGGAATGTTTACTGGGGATGGGGAAAATGTACACAGCTGTCCTTCTCAGCATTGTGCCATGCTTGGATAGGACTAAGCAGGGCACAGTTCATTGTGGAACCTGTGCAAAAGACAAAGATTCCCTAGTGAGGAATTTGAGGGAATGGAACAAACTCTGGTAGGATGTAAGAACCTGTACAGATTCTACCATGTTTGGCGCCCAAGTCAAACTGACTGATTTTTGTACCACCCGCCCCAATCCCATCTCAATTTTGGGTGTATATTTAATCAGATGAAAATAAAATACTACCAAAATAATGTTCTGGACAGCCACAACTCTGAGAGAGAGGGTGAAATTAAAAAGCAGCCACACCAGGCAAATGTCAGTTATGGCACTTAATTCATTACTGCCTTAAATGTAGGCAAATGGATGACAGTGGGAGCATTACACAATCAGCCTCCGTAACGAGAACTGGATTCCAGCTTCTAAGAGCTTCTTTATATCCTTATATACATAAAAATAAATGCACCTAAATATATATACGTACACAAATGTATTTACACATATTTAAGTGTATGTATTTGAACCATATATATAGTTAATACAGATCCATAGTTATATATATGTATATTTGTTTGTGTATGTTTATGCATAAATGTTTCATTTCTCAGTGTGGGTTTTTACTCCTGATTTTCCAGTACGGTAGGTAGGATCAGTCAGGAGGGAGAAAATCCACTATGAGAAAATTTATATTAAAATAAAATCATTAGGTAGCAAAAAAAAGAAGATGAAGAAGAGGAGACAGTGAGAGAAAGAAAGACAGAAAAAAAAAGGGGGAAAGAAGAAACAGCAAGTGTGAGATGAAGGTATGTATTTTAGGGTGACTGCGTTCTCAGAGAATAAGAGCTTTATCTTGATTTCCAGCTCTCCTTCTAACAATAAGGGATAGCATCTCAGAAAATGGAACTTCTTTTTTCTTTTGCTGACCTACTAAAAAAAAATAAAACACAGTACAAAAAAAAAAAAATCTCCATTGCTGAGATATTTCCTTTTTCTTACCTTTCTGCTGATAAGAACTCTCAGTGTTTCTGGATAAGAAGAGATACTTTATTGTCTCCTGCAAAGATATAAGACAAGAGAGGGAAAAAAACAATGCCTTTTGTTGCAAAGGAAAGCAAGTGCAATTTGAAGAGCGATTGTAATAGACAGTATTGCTGAAGGCAAACAGAAGCTAAGAAGTAAGCGTTTTAGAATATTATCCTTCCTTAACATTTTGATAAAGTTCCTGAAAATGGGAGCCACTTTTGCCTCTGCAGCACTTTAATTTCCTATAATCATCTCTGATGGAACAGATGATACACACAGAGTTACCCCAGGTATTGTTTAAGTGGGGACTGAATTACTTTTATACTATCACTAAATGATTGAAAAAAGGAAGCAAAACACGTTTTCAGGATCACTCTGCTTCCATGCTGCAAGCCCAGCATAGTGATGCTCTCACTAATTCTGTTTAAACTGCATTCCAGAAGTATTCACAAGTCAATTTTTTTAAAGCCATTAAAAAGAATGTACAAGCAACACAGTGTGGAAAGCAGAGGCAATGTTCATTATCAGGCCCAGAAGAAGAAGATGCGTTGAAGAGAAAAACCCACAAACTACAGGACTTTGAGGAATTTGCTAGTTATCTTTTCCACTTGGGTGACTTTAGGCTTCACTACCAAATTGAAACACCATTTTCTCAACAATAATACTATACATTTTTTTGACATCACAAAAGAATGCTTTTAAGGCATAAAAAATGTATTTCCCTTATGTAATCAAAAACAAAACTCTATAAATTATAATGCTATGTACAGTCCAATTCCTCCATTCAATGCATTTAAATGGTATGTGCTGATTAAGCTCTTAGTCATTTATGTTAAATGTCTAATGAAAAGCTCTTTGAATCTGGTTTAACCCATATTAAATGCCCTAGTGGTGCCCCTGGAATTAAAAAAAAAAAAAAAAGAAGAAAATTAATCCTATTCTTTGTTCCTTTTATACATTTTAATAAATTATACTGCATCTTCCTAATGCATTTATGTCTCAGACAAAATGCCAAATGGTCTGATCCTTTCAACAAAAAGCCAGGGAACAAATTTGCACATTAAAATGTAGAGTGATTCAACAATTCAAGACGCAGTGTTTTCCAAAAGATGATGTGTTTTCTATGTTTCTTAATAAATCTGCATGATGATTTCTGCTTTGTGTGTAAGCAGGCTCTGTTGAAAGTTTGCTGAGTTTATAATTTTTTCTTTTCTTTCCTTTCACTCTCTACGGCTTAACAGAATAAACATAATTTTCAAAATGTGCTGGATCCCAGAGCATAATATGTTGTACAAGGTGTTCAATAAACTGGCAGGAAGCAGAACCACAGATAGTTCAAGTAAACTCAGAACAAGGTGTCCTCTTCATGTCCCATTTACATAGAACCATGGAGATTCAGCACTGGAACCAAAATACAGAGCTTACCTATTGCTCTTTCAGGTCTACGCTCAAATCACATGGCCAGATAACTCTTAAGGGATGTTTATCAAACATATTTTAAAAAATCTTTAAGGGGTGAGCATTCCTCAACCTCAGTAAGACACCATTTTCTTTCTCTTTTATCTTTCAAAAAATAAAAATACAACAGATTTCTATTGCCATCTGTGTCTTATAGGGTAATTTTTCCAGTTGCAGAATCAGCTGCTTCTTGCTCTTTCCCCAAGATCACAAAAAGTAGTCAGTTAATATAGTATTCCACCATGTTTCTTCATCTGAACATGGTCTCCTCATTTTGGCTCCACACTTACAAGACTTGTAAGTTGTTTCAACCAAAAGTTTAACATTGAGAGTTTTGTGATCTAAATTTAAAATCTAGTCAAGGATAAGTTCATCTAAATTTTAAGCAGACTTTAATCAGAATAATTTCAACAACAACAACAACAGTAATGATGTAAGTACCTCAAAAAGAAAATTAAATAAGAAATAGAAATAGTTATGTCAACAGAATTCAAGATATGGGAAATAGAGTGTAACTAATGATTAGTTGTATGTGTGAGGAGAAGTGTGCAAAGGAAAGAAATAGATTGCACAAGTATGCTCTGTTTCACCCTGATTACTAAAACATTCTTTTAAATATTCCCAGGACTTGCATGGAATAAGAAAAATCTATGCCTACAAATTGTGGCTGAGAGTCTTCAAAAAGACTTTTAAACCGGAGTACACTTACCATTACAGGGTTTCTGCTTCTTCATTTAAAGGAAAAATATTTATTTGCTTTGAATCAGGTAGTGGTCCAAAGTGGAAAGTACTAATATTATTAAATAAGATTTTGGTACTGAAATCTTTGGTACTGAAATTTTGGTACTGGGAAATGAAGAAGTGCAGTGATAACTAATGGTAAAGAGCAGCTAGATACTGTGGATTTTAGTACTGTGGACTTTATCTGAGTTGTGATATGTGGGTGGCTTCTGATGAACTCAAGGCCTAAAGGTCAACATCTTCTTCCCAGGAGGCAAGATGCTAATTTTTTCTAGATTTTTACCCTGAAACTCTGAGTAGTCAAAGACTCCTATTTCTGTGGCTTAAAGACAGTCTTGAAGCCACAATAGCTTATTCCTAAATATATTATGTGATCAGTAATAGGAAAATCACATTTCTTGAAATTCATCATGTTCCTTCTGTGGAATCTTTGAGACTCCTCAAGCCCTGGAAAAAAATAACCCCAAAAAATTTTCAGCCTAACCTTCTGTATATGCGTGAGGAAGGCTGGATCCTGGAAGGTTTTCTAGACTTGCAAACTCTTTGCTGAAAACAGAGTGGATAGAAACAGTGACAGCTATAGTCTTATTTATGTCAGCTTAAATTTATGCTGCTGTGATCCCTGAAGACCCACACCTTCAAGGTTCCTTTTGCAAATCTGGGAGCCTGAAAATATGATAACTCTGTGTCTAGTAAAAAACTCCAAACCCTTGGAAATTAAGTACTTCTACCTTCATGTCTTCAGATTCCTTTGCTACCTCCTCTGGCCAGTCACTTCCTGACTTTAATTTACACCACCTGTAAATTAAATGCAATACATTTACGTCTGATATGAGAAGGCTTGCTTGACTGTTTTAATGAATCATTTCTTACCATGGAAAAATTTTAAAATGGCAAAAATGGCAATGTTTGGATATATTTCTGTTTTTTTAGTTGCTTACAGTGACTCCCTTTGTTCCGATTTTTCAGCTGGTTTTGTTTGAAGAGAAGGTAGAGTAGATAACCTGACTGAGGGTAAGCAAATGAGGTTGTCAGCAGTGGAAAGTTCGGATGTTATATGCTGGACCAGCTGTACAACGTTCCTGCTGGGTACAGCTGTAAACTGCAGTGCATAAAGCTGCAGTCAGTGCTTCGGTGGCCTAATGTGAAAAAAAAAAAAAAAAAGAACTCACAAGAAATTCATGGAAATTGTTTATGGATATGAATGGGATGTAAGCAAAGGTGTTCAGTGTGTAGAAATTACCTCTTCTTATTCCATGTTGCCAGTGATAGAGAATAATAGGAATGAGACTGTTAAGGAGTAGATGGAAAAATAAAAAAACATTCTCTCCCTGTGCTGTACATTCTACCTTCCTCGTGCAACTATGCTCCAAACCACTGTCACAGGCAGGTGGTACATCCTGAAGATGAATCAGCAGCAGCCCACAAACATCTGAAAACACCTGGCACAAGCTTCCCCGATTTGTATTTCTCAGCTCTCTAGTCAACTAACAGAACTCAGTAGCATGTTGAGAGTGCAGGGTCCAGTCAACTGCAGAGGTTTCACACTTTCAAAAGAAAGTGGGCAATATAATCTGGTGTTTTTTGTAATAGGTCTCCTCACTTCAGATCTGTCTGAATATTCATCCGCAGTCATGCTCCATACTTTCCCTGTGCCATATTACAATTGCCTTCCATAGGGCATCTCTCACCTTTGCATCTACAGCCATAAAATAAATGATTTGGGCTGAAGTGTTCTGTTGGGCACAGAACAGATGGTACTAGCCACAGAAAAAACCAGCAACACCTGGTTTCAGATACTCAGGCAGCAAATTCCCTGCCCCCAAAGCCATGGCTCATTATTCAGTCCAGATAATGGACAATTCAGACAAACTTTAGCTATTTAAATCTCAGTTTCTGAAACCAACCAGGCTCTCCAATTCCCTCTGCAGCTCCAGCTTCGCCTTGACTACATCTGTCCACAACTGTTCTCTGGATGGACTTTTCCATACATATGAAATCCTTTCCTAGTAACAAATATATGCATCTGTAGCTGTTTCAAGCTGTTTTCTGTGTAATAGTCCCAGCAGCTGTTTTCACTTCAGTGGTCTCCTGTTGCGCTGTTATTTTAAAAAGTTATTCTCCTGTTTCTTATCTTCATTCATTAGACCTGTCATCTTCAGAATCAAGTTTTAAATTTTTCTTTTCTCATATGCATTATCTGACACCCCTGCAGAACGTATTGTGTTTACCCTGAATTCCTCTACAGCCATTGGCATGATATGTTTACTGGTAATCCTTAAGCCATTGTTTGAGGAGCAGCTAGAAAGCAGAGAATGACCACACACCCCCTTTTTTGGAGGGCTCTAGGCTTTACAGATATGGTCAAATTGCCTTGTACTGCAGGTTTCTCCATTTTGTGGTGTAGTTCATCATCAAAATCCCAACTTTTTGTGCAGAATAATGGGGGATAATAGGTGATACTTATATCCCAAGATTCAGAAATGTAGGTCACATTCATAACTGGAAACTAGATCTCTCACTGTTTGAAATCTGGGCCTATCTCTTGTGCTGCAAAGCCTTTAGGAACAGTAATGTTCTCTCCACATTACTGAACTTTATAATTGGCTTGTTTTTATTTGCACCTTCAAAATAAACCATCAATAAAAGAAACTTTTTTTTTTTCCAGGACCCTTAAAAGTGAAAAGAATCACATTGATTTAATGTCCCAGCCCTTCTCATTAGGGCCTCCATGAAGTTTGGGCATCTTTCCTAATCAATGAACTTATGGACAAAATCTGTGTCAATGCCTGCCTGCTTCTTGCAAACATAATCAGAAAAACCCAGCAGCCATTCTCAGGGGATAAATTAGTCCAATCATACCTTAACATATGGCCACTTCACCTTCCTCCAGCACATCTATTTCCACAGAAAGAAAAAAGTGTGTGCATGGCTCCATAGTTAGTAAGGGAACGGCCCTCTTTCAGTGTACTGTCCAGTATACTAATACTTACACCTGAAAGATTTTAAAGAGTCAGTAAACCTCAAACAAAACCGTGCCTGAACTGAATGCTGTCTCTGGAGCTCCTTGGTGTGTTACACATCCATGTAATATGATCCCAGACTGCATTGTGCTGGTACCTGGGCAAGTGACAGTGCACAGGTCCCGTTCTTTGCTTTCATAACCTTTGAGGTGAATTTAGGGAAGTTTCTTGCCCTCATCTGGCAACTTCTTTCAGCAGCAGACCAGCAAATCTACATAAGGTCTTCAAGGTCTCAGACGGCATGTGATTATTTTACAGTTAAGCAAACTGATGCTGAGTGATTTGCCAAATGTCAGAGAGAGAAATGTTTATAGGACTCGCGAGACCTTACTCCCAGTCTGGAGGTCTACTCGTTAATGACTCTCCTTTCCTTGGCAATTCTTCATGAAGCTGGTATGATTCATCCACCACCTGCTGTACAGTATAGCTAGGCATGACATCTTGCAGCAAGATTTACTCCTAGGTGCTACATGCCGATGACAGTTTGTAATTAAGGGGACTGTTTTTTTCATCTGTTTCTCCCCTAAAATGAATTATTTCATTCCACAGACCTTAATGATTTTCATTTGCTTTTAATTAGATAATTAAACTATGAGTTCAGATCATAACATGCTGCACTAATGATATCCATTTAATCAAAATGTCCGTTTGTTTTCGTTATATTATTTTTAGTAAGAGATGTTTAAAGAAATTCTATGTTAGTTTATTTTCTCTTCCTCTTGGCCTTTTGTTATTTTTTGTGCATAGATATAAACCCCAGAAAATATTAAGATGATGATGATGATAATAATAATAATAATAATCACCGACTACTACTTTTTTATTTTAGATAACAAATCCATGATATGTAAATTTATTGGCACCATATTGGCATAACAGAAATAGCATGATCATATATTCAGCATTTTTGAAAGTTTGTAGTTATCACAGTCCATCTAGCATGGATATCACCTTTCAGAATATGTTAAGGAAGATCCTTGTGAGCTATATGTTCTTCATAGACACTGAGAAACAAAAGTAACTGAAAAAATTTGGTCATCTTTTAAAAACCTGTTTCATATATTTGCAACATAATTTCCATTTTTAAAAAAAGCTGGACTCTTTTACAGAACACCACTGATTTTTTCTTTCTTATTTCTCATAAAAATTTCTCATTAGATTTTTAACTCAAGACAGAAGCAATGAAAGTCATGTTATTGTCCATGACATTGTTTTGTTTTTTTTTCTCCCTACGTATTTGTTAGGATTCTTTTCCTTTCTTTTCATTTTCTTCCCCATTCTTACGATGCAGGAGAGCAGAATTAGTACTTAATTTTTCAAAAGACAAAACTTCAAATGATGAACCCAATCACGTAGCATGTTAAAACCACAGAGAAAATGAATGGCTACCTGTCCTGTGATTTTTTTTTAAAAGACCTCCCTGGCCTTGCCAGAAATTTGGCAGATAATCATCCTTTAACATGACAACTCCATTAATGAATGCCCTGGCTCTTTCACTTGCTGACTCATAGCAGGATGTCTCTCTTAATGGAATACCAACTGCATCAGCCCTTTTTCTGCTGCTACAATAGATTGAGAAATTTTCTACAAAATCATGCCTTGAATCAAATTAGTGACAACATCGAAGCTTCTTGGTGAAAACAAAACTGGAATCACTCATCAGGAGCATTTGTTTGAGAATCTGAATATTTTGGGATTCCTGTAAGAAAACATGAGTTTTTCAAGGCCCTACGAATGAGATTGTTGATACAGCTATCCTGTGAATCCTTGTTAGGATCATGCAGGAGCTGGACTACAATGAACCTTGTGAGTCCCTTCCAACTCAGGATATGCTATGATTCTATGGAACCAAACCTGAATGAATACATCACTGCAACTCACTGGTGCAAGGTAAGTGTAGAAAAATGAAGCTCAAACTACAGTACTGAAACTAAAAACATAAGGGAGGTTTAGGAGTTTGGGCAAGGCTTGTTGCCTTCTTATGTCTGGGAAGGAAGGAAGGAAGGAAGGAAGTAAGGAAGGAAGGAAGGAAGGAAGGAAAGGAGAAAGGAAGGAAGGAAAGGAGAAAGGAAGGAAGGAAGGAAAGGAGGGAAAGGAGGGAGGGAGGGAGGGAGGAAGTTAGTTTTTTCTCTCCCATTTGAATTTTGATACACCTCCTGCTATCTAAGTGGCAGTCTCAGCATGGACAGAGAAATAGACATCTTAGCCAAAGATGAGATCACAAATTGTTGCAATACCTTTTTCTAAATTAAATTATAAAAAAGGTATTTAATGAATAATAAAGAATTCAAAGAAATCTGAAAATAGATTTGTGGTTGGATTTCCACTGTTGCTGGGGGGAAAAACTAAAGCTTATTTTCTTCTGTTTTGATTTTGAGTATGGTTTGTATCCATATGGCTTCAGTACTCTTCTGCCAGTCTCACACCATAGTCTGTTCTTGCCACATCACAGGATCCAACATGACACTGTCGCTGCTAAGAAAGTAGGGTGTCTTGTACTTAAAAATAAAATTAATTGATAAATAAATAAACATGTGTCGTCATTTCTTTTGAAAATCTTAGGCTTATGGCTGCATTCATTTACACATGTACACACCAACTTAGCAGGGCTGAGATGGTGGGGGGCACAAAAAATGATTTGAAATAGCTCGGTGCTGAAGGAGTGGCAAATTGTAGCTCCATGCTGCCCTTATTGCAGGCTGCCATTTACGATTCATGCTGCCAAGAGCTTTCAGTGGCCAGCTTAGAGGCTTTTCATAAATCTTACATATTTTATAAAGCACAACGCAAAACACTTTGGGAATGGACAGGGCTGTTGGCAAATTGAAAAAATAGCTGCACATTTTGATCCAAGTACCAAGATTTGCTAATGTGTTTAGAAAACTGACAATTTCAGTCTTAATCCTATTCAACCCAGTGCCTTGTAATTATGCACAACTAAACAGTCATAATTTATGAAGCAGTAGAAGAACATCCAGACTGAAGCTTTGCATCTGGCGTCAGGCTATGGGGACAGGAACAGTGGTGGGGGCGGCCTCTGAAAGCCATCCTGCTACTTGCCAATCTTATTTAAATTTTATTGCTGCCCAAATTGGAAAGATTACATGGTAATTAGTAGTTTCCCCACCAGTATAGATTCTGCCTCTCCAAACAATCTTTGATAATGATCCTGTCCCTCCTCCCCGACAACTTCAGGGAAATTTCAGAGCCAAATATTAAACAGGCAGTTAGGAAATTGTGCTCAACCACCTGTTCCCTTGACCCATGGCCGACCCACTTAACAAAGGACTGTATATCTCAATTAGGCCAGGTGATCCCAAAGATTGCTATTTGATAATTAGCACACTCCCCCCTTCTTGCAAGCTTATGCAAGGCTCTCCTCTGGAAGATGCCTTCTCTGAATACAGAAGGGGATGTCAGAATGATGCCCTGTCAAAAACTTAGCTAAAAACTAGAGTTGTGTGTTTGGAGAGTGACAAGGGAGAGATGAAACCATGGATAAGAATGTAAGATCAGCTAGAGTGTATCATACAAAAGGCTCATCTAATACAATATCCTGTCTTTGGCCAAAAATAGATGTCCAGTAATGAGTATAAGATCAGGGTTAGTATATGTGATATTTTTCTTGCTACTTCCTGAGCCTGCCATAATTGCAGCTCAGGGTTTTTTGATCTGGAGATGGGTTCTACAGATGTAATTATCCTCAATGACCTTGTCCAGTCTCCCCTTGAAACCATACAGACATTCAGATATGACAAGATCCTGTGGCATGGAGCTCCATTGCTTAATTAATACAGAAAAACTGAGTAGAAAGTGATCATTCATTTTTTTTCAGAATATAAGAACAAGAAAAATTTTCAGGCAAAGGTTAAAAGCAAAAGAACTAGTTTTTCAAACGAGGACTGAGGAAGTGGTTGCTGCTGTACATTGTGGAAAATGAAAGTACCAACAGATTCAAATATATGTTGCCATAATAGATGCTTCTAACCAGGGCTATTAATTATTGTTGATTTAGATATAATTTTAAGCTCTGGAGGACCAGCCACTATAAGAAGATGGGAAATTATTTAGGGAGTTGAAATGTCATGGAATCATAGAAGAACAGAATTTTTTGGGTTGGAAGGGACCTTAAATATCATCTTATTCCAACCCCACTAGACCAGGCTGCTCCAAGCCCTGTTCAGGCTGTTCTTGAACACAGCCAAGGTCGGGGCATCCACAAATTCTCTGGGCAAATATGTCCCATTATAGATGCTCTTTGTGTGTATACAAGCCCTTTATAAACCTACCAGTAGACAGTTTGGAGGCACCATTCAAATAGTTCTTGTTGTCTTACAGAGATTTTAGCTTTATAATCTAATTAATCCTGAACTTACATCTTCTGTGGAACAGAAAAAGGAATAGGGTGACTGTGATCACAGCAAATGCAAAGGAAGAGGGACTGTGAAGTGGATATGTCGATTTAGGTTAAAATATTTGTCCTTTACCAACCTCTATGAGAGCTGCAATTATTAAAACTACTTGTTGCCTTACAGACCCTTTAAACTATTTGAAGAGGAGACAATTAGGGGACAAAATTGTTAGAGATGCAGTATAGAATAAAGGAGTGAAAGATAGCAAAAAATATTAAAAAAAAAACTCAGAGGAAGGAAAAAGATGTAGAAAGATTAGAAAGGAAATCAAGGAAGACAGGAGAAAAGAAATATTGGTGGAAGAAGGAGAGAGATGAAGGACCATTTGAAAAATGAGGATACAGAAAAACAAGTAGAAGGAAACAGTGCAGTGGAACAGCTGAGGAAAAGTGAAACCATATGACCTCCAGAAGTCACAGCTAACCTTTAGTATTCCATGATTCCATGAATAAAAATATCTCCACATTATGTTTTAAATAGTCATAGTTGTGGATATGTTGATGAAAAAACACTGCTGTTTTTTGCAGTGTACTTTCTCATCTACAGTTGTAAGGTTCTCTAAAAAAGTTGCAGGAATTGCCCTTAACTGCAGTACAAAGCATACAAAGGCATTATTTTCCTTGAAAGAGTGAAGTGTACACCAAAACAACCATGTGTTGATATGCAGATATTGTCATTTCTTTAACTAGGCTATAAATTAATTGCCATGATTTGAAGAAAATTGCTAGTCTAGTGTTAAAATCCCATTAAAATACTGATCTGAGAGCTTTATTGCCCTCTGCAATCAATGCTACTAATTCTTTGAGTATTTTTACATACACAATTGCAGTTTCAGCTCTACAGTCTCAAGTGTGTATTTGGAGACTGCTAATGGAAAAATAAAACATGAGAACTGTTTTCCATTTCTGTAACTCTTGGGTTTCATTGTGATAAGACAGACCAGAGTGAGAGACTTCTTCTTCCCTTACCAAATATCCCAGGACCACACAGGTGTTTTGTGCTTTCTTCACTTTCAATAAGTTTCTTCAAACAATGCAGAACACTTAGGAAAAAAAATGTTAAAAAAGATAATTGTGCAAAGAAACTGAAAACAGCAATGCAAGTGCTACCTGGTCAAAATGCAAACACAATGTAACAAATTCCTACATTTCTTCTACGTATATCTGAAATAGGTGTTTTAGCAGAATGAATTTCTTATAAGAATCACCAGTTTGGCTACATCTGTCTTCTACCCAGAAATGTAGCCTGGTCAAAAAAAAGAAGGAAAAAAAAAGATAATGTTTTTCTGGGTACAAAAGTTCTGGAAAAGTAAAAAAAAAATGGCCAATATGGTTGTGGAAATCTTCTCAGACTCATCTTGTCTCTTCTTTTTTAAGCAAGTGCAGAACTGTTTGTAGAGAAAATGTTTTCAGGAAGAACAGGATAACCTGTCCAGGATAACCTTGGAATGCTTGTACAAAATACAGAGAGGACCTGCCCAGCAAGGAGGTGTCTATGGCTGTATCTATGCCAGTAAATTAAACACAGGATAATTTAGATTCCGAGAAAGCTTCAATTCTAAATTCTTGCTCAAGTTAAAAGTTAGATCATCCTGGTTGGGCCTGTATCATTGTTAATGTATGGAGTTTTTTACCTTACATTTAATTGCCTTGCACTTTGTGCATGGAAGATGTACACGACTGGAAAGGTGTCTCACAGTAAGACTGTCACAGAATGCCATATCCAAGCTATTAAAAACCTCTTACACTTCAAAAAGGAGGCATCTGTTTCTGAAATGCTTTTGCAAGTGGTCCTTCGCTGGTGTTATGGTCAAGAATTCCTTGGTAGAGTGCTAAAAGGTTTGTTCCATTCTTTGTATAGACCACGGTAACAATTTCTCGCCATGACTGACTTCCTGTGTCCAAGAATGCTTTTTGGGACTCTTGAATTAGCCAGTGTAGCCCAGCATCCTGGAAGGAGACCACAGTAAATTATCACAAAGCCAAAGATTGGGAGAGGAATAGAATTATTGAAGTATCAAAACCTCCTTCAGCCATGAGATGAAACCCTCCAGGAGCAAACTGTTCTTCTCTTTGTTGAAATATTGTCTATTTCTCACAGCTGAGTTTCATCTTTATTGTTAGGTTTCAGAGTGTCTTTTCATTGTCTTTCTGTATTAATGCATTCAATATATATAAGATTTACTTGGAACTCTAGAACGAGAGTTAGTTACATGCAACAGTTCAGTGTTCCAGAATATTTCATCCATATTCTGGAAAATCAGAGAAGAAATTGTCTCATATGTTCACAAATGTTAGCATATGTCAGAGAGGTTGCCCATCACTGCCTTCTTTTCTGTGTCCAGAGTTAAAAGCATCTGCCCTGAAAAAAATTATTTTCTCTATCAAAAGGAATTTTTTTTCATCTTTTTTTGCTTGTTCATTTACCCTTTTATTCATTCAGAGTCTGCTGTTTGCAGACCCTTTGGAGTCCTTCTGGTTTGCTTTCAATTAAAATGAAAACCTCACCGTCACTTCTTATCCCTTTATTGTACTTTCTCTCAGCTATGCTTGTTTGTGTGATCAAAATAACAGCCTACCAAGCAAAAATGGACGGTGATAGCAATTCCCTGTGGTTAGTGCAAACAACTAATTGCCTTTAAGTATCCATACTTATTAATATCCTTGGGATCTCAAGGAAGGAAATTGTGAAATAAAATCCTCAGTCTTCTTTTGCTCGGAAAGCAAAAGAAGCAGGTACTCCTCTGGTGCAAATAGACATAGTTGCAGGATCATGTTGGGAATTAGCAGGTAAATTTTGGTGCCTTCCTAAAGTTTACAAAGGTAGGTTTCACTTTCTAAATTTAAATGCATTTTCTTGCAGCGATGATTGGTGGTTATCATCAGCAGAAAATCTGTTTCCATGTAAAATATATGTAGAATGGACCACATAATTAATAGGAAATTGCCAGTCAGATAAAATTGTTTGATTTACTCATGGTTTATTCCTGGAAAAAAAAAAAAAAAACAAAACAAACCCCAAAATAAAATAAAAAAAAAGAATAAATAAAAGCCATTATAAAAGTGGTTGTTACAGGCCATCAGGTCTTTGGATACTTTAATCTCTGTGGTCACAGATCACAAAGAACATGACTCCTGAAGAACAGTCAAGGAAGTTCCTGGTGGGTAAATAACTGCTGCAGACTTTTCATACAACACACAAACGTGTGGCCTGAATGTCTCTAAATTGCCTGAAAAGTTCTCTTGTGACCCTAAAGAAGAGCAAGAAGTGCCTGACATTTTGGAGAACGCAGAATCAAAGGTAACCCAGTGACATTCGGAAACCTGGCTTTGTTTTTCATGTCAGTTGAACAAAATCTGCCTCCTTAGATAAAGGCATAAGGATTCATTACAAGAGAAGGAATCAGCATGTTTTGTTTGATTTTACAGGACTTCTAAATAGAAAAACCTTTCATTTCCATATTAAAAATTGACACAAAGAAAAAGAAGAAAATACAGCTAAAACAAGTTAACAGAAGCTTCTAGTCCCTTAAGCATCACTGCAAGTTAGGACTGCATCACTTCAAGTAGCTGTTGTTCTGATTCCTGAAGTGATAATACTTCAGTATAACTTCACTGAACTCAGATCTTAGCTGTTGGTTTAAAATGCACAGCAATTTATTTTTTATTTGCATCTCTCATAGCCTTCTTATCTCTCACAATAAAAACTGGGCTGCAAGAGGCATAGTGTGCTTGTTCAAGACTGCTGTAATCATTAGTTTGACCTTTTATGACACAGTGTTTCTTGAAAGGCAAGTATCTGATAGTACTGAGTACATTTTATTTACTGAACAAGGGAGGGAGCCACATTTGTTTCCCAAAAAGCTACTCTCAGTTGCAGAAGGAACAGAACTGAGAGATCTTCAGATGAAAGTTGCTGTGGAAAAGCACCGGTCATGCATTTATGAAGAAAAATGGTTATAAGACAGGAATAAGCAGAGTTTGTCAAGTGTTTTTCTGACCCTAGCTGCCCACAAAGACTCAAGTACCAGCTAAATGAAGGCTAAGGTGTGAGAGTCAAGCACATCATATTAGGAAGATGCCAGAGTCCTAATGAATCTTCTGCTTCTGTATCAGTCCAAAAAAGATTTATTCTGACTTGAAGCTCATATCATAAGCCTGTTTCCATCTGAGGGAAAGCATAACCAACAGATTACCTAATCAAGAATAAAGCTCCCTAAGAAAGTGGAAAACTTCAGTGAATCATGAAGTCGCTGCTCCACTTGTGTCTGATAACTCAATACTTGTTATCTTTGCTTCACCAAATAATCATAAAGGCCACTTAGCTTCCAATTGCTTTTAAATCTCGAGCATTTGCTCTGTGGGAAAACGTCTGCTAGGCAGGCATTTGAGTGACATATTTCACCCAAATTCTCTGCCCATTTTCAACCCAAGACTGTGTTTGCAGATACCCGGATAGCACAAGGGACTTGTGTTGAAGGTTTTTCACATGTAGAGAGATTTCCTGTTCTAACTCCTTGCAAACAAGTCTGTATTCCAAACTAAGCAAGTACATTATGATTGTTATCAATTTAATAGACTCTAGGTGAAAGTTAATAAGACAATCTCAGTCCCCTTCTCAGGAGTCAGGAGCATGGGTTATAACCCACAGCTGGCTTGCTGCCCAATGTGTCCCCTTTTCAGAAGCCCCAGCCTTCAAAGTATTTGGAAACAGGGTTAGGCATAAGAACTTTGTTAGGACTTTAATGAAACCATTAATATTTTATCTTACGTGGTCAAAAAGTATCCACCTTTCTTTAAACACCCACCTGAAACTGAAAAAAAAAACCCAATCACAAACCCTCACTTTTCTCCCTGAGGCTTTTTTTGCCTTTTGTCTGTAGGGTTTTAAAAGCATGGAGGAGTAAATTTATCCAAGACTGCAGGTATTTGAAATATATGCTGAATCACTGTTAGTAATTATAGAACTAGAGTAACTAACCTACAATCTCAAGGTAAGCTAGATACATTTCATATTTTCTGATCAGAAATGCAGCTAATGCACTTGGAATTAGTCTATTAAAGCTACTTTGCAAATTCTCCTGATATCACTTCACAGTATTTCCCCTTAAATCTCTATCTTTCTAAAGAACATTTCAATATTGGGTCAGATTATGAATATTAAAGTCTTTCCAAAACCCACGCTAATTTTAAACTACAGGCACTGTGAATTGCAAATGACCTGAGCTGCTTAAGCCTCGTAGTGTATGTGACTCATCCAGCGGCTTCCAAAAAATCAGGTCATGAAATTTTCTGCGTTCACAACTCAAGTCCCTGAAATACCAAGCCAGTGTTATGATTCTCCATGCTTTCTTTTCAGACATAATTTAAAAATTGAATTTATAGCCCGAGAAAGACCTATTATCAGAGACCCACAGATCTGCAGAGACCAGAGATTTCTAGAACTGGGTGGGGTTTCCCAAGCACCACAAGACCCTGCTTTGAGCATAACTACAGCTGTCCTTCTGCCCTAGGTCACCCCAAAGTGTCATGCTATCATTTGTGACTACACGGCAATGATTTCCAAGAAGTCCTTTGCTGGGATTCAGGTTGGACATCTTAGACAATGCCAGTGAAAGTCTGCATTTTGCAGAAGAATTATTATTTATGAAGATTAAACAAATCTTCCTGAAATGCATCTTTTTTTTTGTTATCAGAAACTAGACAAATTGTCTAGTTACAATTACATATACATGTGTCCTAAACATATTAACAGAAAGGTGCAAATTTTAATGGAAGATAGCTGTAGACCATGACAAAGATTCTTTTGCAATCCCACCTTTCCCAATTTTCCTTTTCCTTAACGTAGAAGCTGTCAGTATTTTTCAACAGAGTGCAACATAAGATTTTGAAGCTCAAATAAAGATGTGAATAATGTAGCAGTGTAGCAGGACCTGGACTTTTGCTATAGAGGGGTGTTTGATTACTCAAGTGTACAAGATGACAGAGACCAGCGAAAATAGAAAGCCAGTGGGCACAATGCACTTTTTGGTCGCTTTTCCCACTGTGTTTGCCAGAAAACTACAGACTGACACAGAATAGCTGGTGAAACTTGGGGATAGGTTGTCCAGCCTTACCTAGAAGCCCTTCAAACCCTAAATTTCCTAGAAAGGCTGGTTCTTCTGCTCTAAAAACTTCTTTATTATCCGTTTCCTTGCACTCTGGAGTTGCCCACTTCTCTCTATAATTTGTAAGGGTGATGTGGGCTAGCAGACTGAAGGAGGGGAGATCTCTTACCAATTACTGTCATAGGCAAAACAGACTCAAATTCAGGGAGTTAACATATTTTTTTGCCAATTAATAGAAATATTTAATTATTGATTTGTGTGTTGGGAAACAAAACATAATTTAAAAAAATACAAAAAACCAATGACCATTAAAGCACTTAGGAAAAACATTCTTCTATCCCCTTTCCTGGACTCAGCTTCACTTTTTCCCACTAGATTCCTCTCCTCCCACCCTGCCATCACAGCAGGTAGCATTTGGTCCCTTCATAAAGGACACAAGTGATGCAGGGGGCTGGTTAGTCAGTACACAGCAATTTTTCTCTATTGGTCTTTCCTCCTTATGATTTTCCAGAGTGTGCCTCTCAAGAGCTGCAGGGCACCTCTGCTCCATCATGGAACACCTCCTCCTCTGATCTTGGTGTTCCCCCTGCTGTTTCTGACACTTTTCCCCTTCCTACTCTGTATGTCCTACATTTTATGTGTTCTCCCAAATGTCCTTTCTCAGAGTCACGACAGAGTTGGCTGATGGGCTGTCGTGGGTTCACTGTGGAGCTGGCTGGAAAAGGCTGTGCCCAGCACAGGGCAGACCCCGACCTCTTCCCACAGAGGCCACCCCTGCAGCAACTCAGACCTTGTCATGTGCTTCCAATGCAAAAGGAAACCTACACAGTGATGATAGATTAAAAAGAAAGCTTTTTGGTGTTTAAATTAGTGCAAATGCTTACCCTCTCTTACATTTACTAGCTTCCCCTTTGCTTGATAAAATGTCTTTTGGTTCCTATGGGTCTATGGACACCCAGCAAAGCTAAATGAGTGCCCCAAATGAGAGGCTCTTGCAACAGATCCTGAAATCTTTTAGATCAAAATGAATACACAGAGAGAAGATGCCTTTTTTATGGCTGGAAGTAGGTAGTGGATATCTGGAACAGGGCTTTTGCTGGTGGCCTAACATGTAGCACATAGACCTTTTCTCCTGGGCTATAAATATTTTGTGTAAGCTTTAATTAACCCTTTCTTCGTCTAACCAGCTCAACAAACAAAAGGTCCTAAGTCTATTACAATTAGTTGGCCTTTTGCGTGGCAGCACCTTTCCTAAGATCTCTATTAACATTTAAATGAAGAAAGGTCAACTGCACACATTACAGCTCAATTGTGTAAAACCAGGCAAATGATGAGGGAAAAAAATGCAATACTGCAATAAAAGCAAGAGTTAAGAAGGTATCTTACTCCAACCCATTTTAAGAGAGTTGTAGGACTAAGAAAAAAGAAGTCACTTCTCAACTCAAATGTTTTGTTGAGGTTGTTCTATTTGTTTAGTGGTAAATTTCTCTATTTCCTTTTTTCATATGGCCAAAAACCTCTGTGGCTTTTCATAAACCAGAATTTGAAGTTACTCCAGATTCGTGTTGCTCTATGTTGAAGTAGAATTTGACCCACAGATTTTCTAAGTCAAATCAGATTACTGACTTCTATAGTATTCAATATCAGTTTTCCACTTGGCTATTGAACCTGGTGATCATATGTTTTCTCTGGCACAGGAGATTTCCACATTCCTTTTTCTGGATGGACAGCTCTTACGAAAAGATTTCTTCATATCTGTGGTTTTCATATATTTTTTTCATAAGGTTTAACATATTGTATCTGGCCAAAGTTAAAAACAAGATATAGTACAAATGGAATTTCTGTTTGACTCAGTGTGATACTATTACAGCTGCATGACCATGACCCTCCCATACTTTTATTAATCTGTGGAAATTCGCTATAAAATACCATATAAGCAGGTGTCCTTGTTCACTTCTGCATGTGTGGTATTGTACCTTTGCCCTTGTATCACAGATGTACACAAGTCAAGTACACACAACTGGCCACACAGTCCTGGTTTCAGCCAAGGTAGCTTGAGAACAGATGAAAATTAACCATCTGAAAAATGTTTAACTCTTTCAGGACCAGGAATGTGTAAGCGCTTTCCAATTTAAACCTGTCAGAGTATCAAGTCATCCTGTACTGTAGCTGTGCCTCAAAGGAAAGAAAAATGCTTTAATTTAATAAAACTTTAATAGCATCATAGGATGGTTTGGGCTGGATGAAACCTATAAGATTACCCAGTTCCATTCCCAGCATGGCCAGGGACACCTCCCACTGGACCAGATTGTTCAGAGATCCATCCAGTCTGGGCTTGAATACTTCCAGGGATGGAAGTGCCATCAGAACAACCACAGCTGCTCTGGGCAACCTGTGCCATGGCCTCAACACCCTCACAGTAAAGAATTTCATCTTAACATGTAATCTAAACCTACTCTCTTTCAGTTTCAAGTCATTGCCTCTATTTCTGTCTCTCCAGGCCCTTGTCAAAAGTCCCTTTCCAGCTCTCTTGCAAACCTTTATGTACTGCAAGGCTTCAATAGGTTCTCCCTGGAGAATCTCTTCTCCAGGCTGAGCAACCACATCTTTCTCAGCCTATCTGCATATCAGAGATGCTCCAGCCCTCTGATCATCTTCATGGCCCTTCCCTGGACCCACTCCAACAGCTCCACATCCTTCTTATGTTGGGGACCCCAGAACTGCTCTCAATCCCTTCTCCCTCCAGGCTGTATTTGTGCTTGACATCGCTCTGTCCCAGGTGCAGGACCTACCTTACCTTATTTCCCCAGGCTGGTGAACTGGTGTAAGACTTCAATTTCCTAAATAACGTAACATTTAATTTTAGAAAAAAAATTACACCTCAATGTTCAAAAGAACCACAAGTACTTGGACCACTCAAAATCTTGTCTGGAAAAACAAATAGACACATATTTTATTGTTTCTGGCCTAAGCACCTGGTCTATTTGAATTCCAAGAACGCAATTAAAACAAAATCTGAAAGTAGTTTAAGTATGTGTTGCTGCTAAAAATATAAAAATATTTAATTTAGATTTATCAGCAATGTAGGGCCCCTTGGAGATAGAGTCCATGCTGTGTACGTTTGTGGTAGCTCTTGGAAGCCCGCCCATGCTCATCCATTGAAGGATTCCTCTCACACATGGCCTCATGCCTCCTCTCTCATCTTCCAGGTTTTCTTTCCTCTTTTCTGGTTCACCTCCAGGGGAGTGACCACTCCTGTGTGTTCCTGTCACCTGCTGCTCGCAGTTCACCTTTCCACTCAGCTACGCAGCCGGTTCCTGCAGTCTGACCAGCACACAGCTTCTGCCTCAGAGATGCGGTCGCTTTTTCAACTGCAGACAAGCTCCAGCTTCACTGCTGTTCACAGTGACCTGTGCTGTCCCCCTTTCAGCGTCCCTCTCTGTGATGTGGAAAGAGAGACCATTCCAAAGGGCGGGTCGCACCATCCTAACCTAAGCACTGAATAAAGCTGGTATGGATTGCATTTTAGGAGGTGTCTAATCCCTCCGTAAAGAGAGCCTTGATGATAGCTAAACTACATACTTCACTATCAGGTAGATAAATTTAACTCAGATGATCCCACCAAAGGTGTTTATTATTACTAAAGCTGAGAAAATAACTCTCTCCTAAGAAGAAGATTTCTTCAGAGCTGTGTTTGCCTAAAGCACAGTGCTCAGTGGTGCTCTGATTCAAGGTTCAGATTCTTAATAGCTTTTGAAATGCTAATAAAGCAATAGGTAGTGGAGGCATTTCTATTTTGAAGGGTGCATTAGCCATCTACGATTTCCTCAGATGCAATTTATTTTAATAAATAAAAGTACTTTTATTGTACGGCTTATCCTCACAACAGAAAGATAATTTAGCTACGTTTAGACACAATTACATGCAATGCTTTAGCAAAGCTTCCATTTGACTCCACATTCATCAATTCAGAGAGGTCAAAGTAATGTTTTATTTATACTCTACACTGATTGGATATGTATTTTGGTCTCAAAATTTGTATTAAAATGAATATTTTTACAAATATTTATGGCTTTGGGATTCTATTCCAGCTGTAGTCAAACAAGAACAATTGACATATTCACAACAAAGCCATTTTAACTTAATTGCAATAGTTGTACAAAATTTCA
The DNA here is from genome assembly GCA_013397865.1 of Struthidea cinerea. Lineage (NCBI taxonomy): Eukaryota > Metazoa > Chordata > Aves > Passeriformes > Corcoracidae > Struthidea > Struthidea cinerea. The sequence continues at coordinate 391,928 of VZTI01001575.1, read as the reverse complement.
AATTAAAAGTACTTTTCCAGTTGAAAACCATCCACTTCTGGTTGCTTTGAGGAGAAAATTTCATTGAAAAATACTGTTTCTCCTATATATCTTTGATAGCCATACTATATTTTCACCATTCTAATGGCTTTGTGAACAATTCCTTTTACCTCCAGTCAGTTCCCACTGAGCAGATTGTTTGCAAAATAATACTCACTGATCTTTAGATGACTGTGGAACTGAAATAAATGCAGTTGTATAGTCTGATGTGGTCACAGAAAAAGAAAATGCTTGTTGTGTCCCTTTGGTTTCCCCTTTTGGCTGCCAAGAGACCTATTCTTTCATCAGCCTCCTGCTTTTTCCCACTCTCTTGGTGGACAAGCGTCATTGAGACATTTTAACATGATTTCATGATCATCAGTGTAGCAGTAATGAGAAAGTCTGAGACACTGACAGAACTGCTTTAAAAATTTCTGTAAGAGAAGGCTTTAATTTTTAATTTTTATTTTTTCATTAACAATTCAAAGAGGCCAGGGAAAACGACTTAGTTGATGTAAGTTATGGGATAAGGGGTATCCCAGGCAGCTGAGACGTTCCAAATTCACTCTCTAGGTTATTATTGTTCAGCATACTCTGGCATCACTTTCTTTGTTCAACAGAGATTAATGTCCTTTCTCAGCATACCATCCAGGAAGTCAGGACAACAACCCAACAAAAAACTGGACTAGCTGACAGAGCAGGGCATTAGCCAGGTACTTCTTCATTACAACCTGGTAAATGCTTTGAAAAACACAGCTTCTTTCTAACAGATATGCTTTGCCTAGGTTTTTGTTATTTTGGGGTGTTTGCCCCCAAAAGCCAGACAAGTTCTACCATGTGTTTTCGTGCTCTTTATTTTAAAGAAAAATGTGAAAGGCTGTGTGTGTATGTGTCTACATGAGTCTGTGTGTGCTCACTGTACTAGCTAGCAAAGCTCTACCCAAATAAAACAAAATAACAAGCAGGAGCACAGAACTCCATTCATTTACTTGTCAGCCTGTGTACAAGACAGGGAGGAATTGTCTCTAATGATGCTTCTTTCTTTGTTAGTATTTAAAAGGGCAAAACCATCATGGAGGTCACTTTTGACAAACCTGTTTATTTTCCATTTTCCACAGCATTTGCTGAGCATCTCACTCAGTTAATGATTTAATTTATTTATTTATTATTTTATCTGCACTGCCCCCTTCTTTCCTTAGCCTTTTCCCCCTTTTTACTCCTTGAAAACTATAATGACTAGAATCACATAAAATGTCAACATTTGCAATTCCAGAGCTTCATTTAAGCAATAAAAATAATAATTAAAAGGGTAAAACCTTAGAGAAATTTCTTCATTTTATATGGTTTGCCAGAGATGATACACATTCAAAAAAGCCAGTAAAAGAATTAATTAGAAACAGCTAAAGCTCAACAAGCTATGCAAGTTAATGAAGCAGAGAGGGAAATGTCATCTTTGAGACCCAGAGCTACATTGGCTTGGATAATATATACTCCTGCCTTACTCTCCTAACTAAACCTCTTTTAATCTCTCCTCTAAAAAATCAATGCTAATGACACTGATTTACCAGGAAATGACAGGCAAATAATACCAAAGGAGTTGTTCTTGTTTAATGGTAACTTAGTTCTGAAGAAGAATGGTGAGGATTTTATTTTGAAGTGTTGGTTTGTTAATTGCAAATTACTTTCAACTTTTTTTTTTTTTTTCTCCTTCTGTTTTCTTTTGCAGCTGATCCTGAGTTAGAGCAAAAGCTTCCTTTATTATCTCTAAGAAGTGGTAAATATCTTACGGATTCAGACAAGAAAGATCTACTAGACTAGTCTCTCTGCTAAGTTTCTCTTGCTTTTTTTCTTTATCTTTTATTTGTTCTGCTGAAAGGTAAATGAAGAACAGCAAAAAATACTGCATGTAGCCAGCACTTAACAACAGGTCTTATTATCCAGGAGCTACTTATGTATATTCACACTTGCATAATAATACATGGCATTGGAGGAGGAATTCTTTATTCTGAAAAATGAGTCAGAAGTTAACAGTAATAAAATCACAGAAGACAAAGGATAATGAACATTTTCTCTGTGTAAGTATTAAAAAATAATGAGAGAAAAGTATTTATAAAATTTCCTTTTATTTTGGAGGGTGTTTAACAGTACTGTCCTATCTGCGAAGGTCTCCCAGTCATACAAATATTCCTCACAAATATTTCATGTACAGCTCCCAGTACTGTCAGTATTATCGTGCCTGAACGATGTCCCAGTAGTTCTGGGGCAAATTTCAGTAGCACTTCTGAACTCTCTTTCCAGAGTTCATGGTGAGAATTGTCGTGGCTTTTCTATTCTTTCTTCTTATTGTTCCAAATATTTAATTTTTCCTTGTAGCAACCTAAAAAAGAGATTAATGCCTTGCATATTTAGGTGTTGAAGATATTTTTAAGAGTATTTTTTTTTTCACTGAAGAGTCCACCTATGCACAGAAATCCTATATATCTAGCCATGCATTTCCTTGGTAGATACAAATAATAAGTAGCAAAAAAAACCCCATAAATGATGACTCTAGACTGGTGATTTTCTGATGGATGCATAAAATTTATTTGCTCCAAATTTTATGCTTTCATCTTAAAAAAATTAGTTATATTATACATCTATGTGTTTTATTAAATTTTATGCAGACATGGAAAATAATTTTGTGTTATTTACTTGTCAGGTATGTATCTGTTATTGGCATCATTTTGTCCTACCTCGATAAATTATGGACTTTATGAACCTGGATAAGGTAATGGGCTGGGTGATCCTGGTGGTACAAATTGCTTCTGCAAGCTCTACATCTATGGAATAGGTGTGGTAGGAGGAAAACCTTCCTGCAGGTGGTCATCTTTTCCAGGCAAAATATGGTAAACTGGCTAGAGAAAATCACACACAGAGGGATTTCTTGGGATATGTCTCAACATCCCATAGTGCCCATAGTGCTGTTTGGCACGAGCCTGAGATTGGTATCAGCTCTGGGTCCCCAGTCCAAAAAGTTCCTGGTCTCGGTTATGATGAATGCAAAATGTGTGCAACACTATTTACGTCCTATTTGGCACTGCTGTGAGCAGTAACATATAAATAGATTGGATATTCATTAATATTTTTAAAGTTATCTAAGAACCTTACCTCAAAGGTGTCATATCCTTGCAAAGCTTTATTACTGCTATCACACAGGAGAGCCATGAGGACTAATTAATTAATGTTTGTAGAGTATCTTGCAAATGCAAAGTGCAATGTGAGTATGGATCATTATTATTTATTATCCTAAAAGATATAAAGATATATGGGAGAGCCTGAGCTCCTTTTAAGTTGCACTTCTATTGCATCAAAGTGGGCATAAAACTGCCTTAAGGCACCTGCTGAGGTTTCAAAAGCAACAGGGATGATCAAATGTCTAGGCAGCACGATCAGTGAGGAAAGAGCAAAGTTTATGCTAAAGAAAAGACTGATGTGGAACACGATAAAAACCTTCAAATACTTTAAATATGCAAACAGAAAGTGCATAATCTCTCTCTATACCCACTAGATATTGGACAGGCACAACAAACGAAAAAATATGGAATGAAAAATAAGAAGGTCTTTTGAAAAAGGAGGATAGTTTACACTGCATTTTTTCTTTTTTTCTGCAGGGTTAGGACTTCTCTGCAGAAGTTTTCTAAATGTTATGCATATATCTGTTAAGAAAGAGCAATATATTTGCTTCTGCCTTTTGAATAGTTACTTGATGGTACAGAATGATAGAATCAGAATGGCCTGGGTTGGAAGGGACTTTAACAATCCACCCTCCTGCCGTGGATAGGACACCTTCCGCTAGACCAGGTTGCTCAGAGCCCCATCCAACCTGGCCTTGAACACTTGCAGGGATGGAAATATGACTGATCTGTATTTTCCCCAGGAAATATTTCTATTGTTCTGTGTGTCATTAAGTTCCTGGAAGGGCTAAAAAAAGTGTGTAGATTCAGTACTTAGGGACATGGAGCAGTGGTGGGCTGAGTTAATGGTTGGACTTGATGAATTTAAAGGTCTTTTCCAGACTTAATTATTCTATGACTGTATGATTCTGTTACCAGGGATGTTTGAACCATGGCTGAGGTGAGTTTTTAGGGTGGATTAGCATGGGCATACATCTTGTTCCTCTCATGATTGTGTCCAACATCCTTCCCCAGTTTCTAGTGCAACCTGGGTTCCCAAGCGTGCTCTCCATTTTCACATCGGGTAGTATATTTGCTACTTGAAATATGAAGGAGAAACTGTTTGCTTCTGTCATAGACTGGTGTACCATTTTTTCTTCTCCCAGTCAGCTCTTTAAGTATTCGAAGTCAAACTTGGGATGCAATCTCAGCTTTGAGGAATAACATGTTGGATTTTTTTTTTGTTTGTTTGTTTTTTTAAATTATGATCATGAAAAGAAATTTAAAATAGAAAGAAAGAATATTCAAGCTGTAAGAAGTGATAGTTTTAGTCTCCCACAGCTTCCAAGAAAACTTGCAGCAAATATTTACTCTTTTTTTCCCCTGGAATTGCTTAGTGAGTCTTAACATGAAGAAGATGTCTTTTTCCCAGTTATTCTCAATATCACTTCTCTCTGGGTGATGTCTGTCTGTTTTCCCCCCCCTCTGCCCCTTCACACTGTAATGCTTTATGGAAAACATTGTGCCTACACACTGTGAATTCAAAAAGATAGTTAAGTTAACAAACAAAACCAGCAGAGCTGCTTTTCCCCATGTTTATTGCTCAACCATTACTTGGGAAAGTGCTTTAGTAGGGTAAAAATACAAAGATAAGCCAGGAAATGAGAGGAAACAAACTAGCCTGAGTACTATCTTCTTTTTCGAAGATATATTAATGTATATAAACATCATTGAATATATGTATAATATATATTAAAAAATTGTAACAATTTATTTTAATTTGATAATAAATTTTGCTCTATGGTTATTGGTATACAATAAGCATATTGGCAAACAAACCAGCCAAAAAGGGATGCTTTTAGGTGAGGTATTGAAAGTGGTCATGAGCTGGCACTGTGCACTTGCAGCCCAGAAAGTTGGTCATGTCGTGGCCAAGGGAGGGCATGGTCCTTCTCTCCTGCACTCTTGTGAGAACCCAGCTGGGGTGCTGGGCACAGCTTTGGGGTCCCCAGCACAAGAAAGATGTGGACCTGTTGGAAGGAGTCCAGAGGAGGCCACAAAGATGCTGAGATGGCTGGAGCACCTCTGCTCTGGAGACAGTCTGAAGGATTTGGTGCTGTTCAGCCTGGAGAAGGCTCTGGGGAGACCTTACAGCCCCTTCCACTGCCTAGAGGGGACTTACAGGAAAGTTAGAGAAGGGTTTTTATCTATGCTTTTAGTGACAGGCCTATGGACAATGATTTTAAACTGCAAGAGGGTAGATTTAAATTGTGTGTGAGGAAGATGATGGGGGTAGTGAAGCAGTGGAACAGGTTAACCATAGAAATCATGGATGGCTTGTCACTTGACAGCTTCATGGTTAGGGTGGGTGGGGCTTTGAACAACCTGATCTAGTGAAAGATGCCCCTGTCCATGGCAGTGGGGTTGGACTAAAATTGTCTTTGAAGGTCTCTTACAACCCAAACCATTCTATGATTCAAATTTGCAATTTTTTCTCTTTTTTTTTGTCCCTTTGTTCATTTTCCCCAAAGGCTTCAGTGTGAAAGACATACCCGTGCCTCTGAGTGGCATAATCTGGATGAAATGTTCAAACTGGAGTTATTCTGAACATGAGAGTTCAGCAGAAGTGTACAGTTACTGCTGCAGTTTCAAATGCATGGGGAATCAACAATTCTTCCAGGCATACGAGATGTCCAGTCCAAAAAGTAAGAGCAACTCTCATATTTTTTATGCAGATGAACACCAATATTTCTTAGGCTTATTGAATTATTCTGTGCTCTGTTAAACAGTGGCATAGCCATTACTTTGCTACTCACAGACAATGCTGTGAGAAGAAAAACAACCAAACAAATGTTATACTTGGTCCTTTCAGTTGCAGGTCTGGGGCTTCTTTTATCACAGTGCTATATGCTTATCTGAAACCTACTGTATATTTTTAAATGTACTACTATGCCCTTGATGACAGCAAAAGGAATTAATACCTTAATTTCTACAAGTCAGTAAAGCCTAAAGGCCCAGACCCTTTAAGATATGCAGATATGCCCAGAGCCTACTGAAATCACCATGCAAGAAAGATACCCCAAGTGACCTGATTAAACCTATACAGAGAGTTCATGACAAAAGAGGTGTTACACCAAGCTTCTTTACACCGAGACTAGGAGAGAAATAGACTTTTAAATTCACCTTGGATTTTGCAGTCCTCAGGTAAAATTGTCTCTGATACTGGTAACTGAAAAACCACTGAGGAATAATGGCACAGAAGCTGGAAAAATACTTACTTCATAGAGAAATCTGGCTAACAAAGGCAAAATTCTAACATGACTACTTCTACTGGCTTTAAAGAGTATCCACACTGACCACAGGGCGAGGATGACTGACGTGTAGCTATGTGCCATTCCCAAAGGAAGTAAGAAGGGTGATTACCTGAACAGGAGGGTAAACTCTCACAAAGGTAAATTTCCCTGTGTCATTCTCCTTCCTGATCAAAAAAACTTTCATAATTTTATTTCTTATTAAAGCATCTTTATCCTTGTTCATGATGAAAGAACTAATTTAAACAGGAAATCTCAAGCTTCTTTTTTATTCAATACCTACAGGGTCTTACTTTTTTTCCTTCTTTCTTGTCTATGGTTCCTTCAAATTAAGTGGTTCCTTCCAATTAATTTGCTGTGAAAGGTAATCCTCATCTCAAACCACTCTTCTGGCAACATCAGCATTTGATACAGTAAATAAATTTTCGGTTACCTTCATATTCTACCAACTATACCACGTACTGTCCCACCAGAAATCGTGATCAAGTATTAAAGACTCCTGAGAACTAAATGATCCAAGCTCAGAAGCTCTGAATCCCATGATAAATTATACAAAACGGGCACTTGAATGGATTTGTAAATGATTTTGCTGCTCAGAGCACCTCCATTTCAATTAGAGGTAACCAAGAGGCATGACACTGAAGAGCAAAACTAATAATTTTTGCTGATGTCAAGAAAGGTTATGGGAGGTGAGGGGATAGAAGCAATGGCTTCCATAAAATGTACATAATACAGGTGCCTCAGTCCTTGTTTTATGTCCTTGAAGTCGAGAAGGGCCTCTCTATTTTGTCTCTATCCCACAGCTGTGGCACTGTCCTAAAGAGTGAAGCCCATTCACAGTAGGATAACTTTGACCTCAGGAATGCTCAGATGCAAACTGGATCATGATCATTTCACTGGCTGCAGATAAAAATTTCCTACCTGGTTTCATGGTCATGATTTGTATCCAAACGTGCAGGATGGAGATCCCTACATCCAAGACAATCAAAACCACAATATTTACAAATCCTCTGTGAAATTACAAGATTTTTAGTGACTGCCAGGCAACTCTTTAGACTGCTAGCCCAATTTTGACTGCTGTGAATCCCAAATGTTTGAGTACCTCTGACCCCATATCAATTTCTTCCCAGTTTTAGCAGTCTTAGGTGGTCTGTGTTGGGCAGCGGAAGGTAGGCTGGCTGCTCTGGTAGTATTAACAGCTAAAATACTTTTTCCTTCCTGTTTCTTTTTTTTTGTTTGTTTGTTTTTAACTTGTTCAAGGAAAAGGAGTGGGCCACACAGATGTGACCTGTGTTACCACATACGACTGTTTAGACCTTGCCAGTGTAAATTATTGCTCCGTCCCTCTGTAGTCACTAGATCAATTACAATTTACTTCACTGGAACTCCTTCCCTTGGAAATCTGACTAATTGTGTGCCAATAATTTGTGAACCCGGTGTATTTACAAGTTCCAAACGTGAAGGTCATATTTTTATAGGTACAGTAGAGTTACGTTTCTGTGTTTTATAGGTGCTATTCACTGGAAGGTCAGACCTCAATGTAATTAATAAATCTCTCTGTGAGCTTTTAAAACTTGTCTTGATCTTTGCATATGGGCTTCTTTTTGTGGTTGTTGTTGTTTACTTTGCTTTTTTATTTTTCTTTCT
>VZTI01001575.1:340693-371494 GCA_013397865.1 Struthidea cinerea | reverse complement strand
AAAAAAAAAAAAAAAGACTAAACAGTACTTCATGAGGACTTTTTGATGGTTTAGAAGATATATTGAAAATCCTTAAATATTCATGGTCCTTTTCCATGCATTCCTGTGTGACCTTCTTACATCTCAGTCATACAAAGCAGTCATGAAGCACCAAATATTATCAGAGGAGGAGGTACTGGAAAAGCCTTCATATCAGCCATGCCAGGTAAGCAAGCGTGGAGAAACCAGGGAACACTAATTTGAAGTGCTGATGTTTAAATGTTGTTCCATTCCTGAGCAAAGCACTGTAACTTTCACTTAATGACAGCTGCACAGACATACAGTACATAAATCAAAATTCAGACAATTTCTGAGTACTCACATGAGTGACATACCTGCTGGAGTTGACCAAGCTACATGGAGAGCGACAGTAGGCACCTGGTTGTCTGAGGACAGTAGAAAGGAAACTGCCTTTCATTAGGCCAAGATTTGCAGGAGTTAAGTGCTGATTTTCAGAGCAAGACTATAATTCAGCTTCAAATAATGTGATAAGACAGGCAAAGGCAGAAAACTCTGCTAAAGTCTCTGACAAGGGAACAGAAAATCCTCCACAGTTACAGAGACTCTAAGGACTTCTTCTCTCATTTGTAATTAACTTCTTTCCTATAAACCTAGTCTGACCTTGTCTGTACAGTATTGTCCAGACCTTTCATTTGTCATATGGTATATGGCTTGGTAGTATAGCTTGTGTCTCAATGTCACTGAGTGTCTGGGGCTTGGGATTTTTTCGCTGTTTTTTTCCCTCCACTTTATGACTGCAATGGCTAAAAGAAAAGCAGCAAGAGTGTGGATGTCAAAAAACGCCTACAAATCTTTGCAAGAGAATTAAAGTTTGGGAAAGCATAGTTAAAAATTCTCAACTGAAGTAAAAAAAAATTAGGTCAGGTGAAGAAAAATATTTTCCCTCCTTTCTAGTTATCAGATGCAAATTATTTTTGGTTGCAATTTAGTTTGAAGTCAACTTAATCACAGAAAAGAATGGTTTGGATTTTTTTTTCATTTTGTCTTGTTTTTAGTTACAGAGACTGAGAGTGCTGAGAGTGTTAGGTTTGTTTGGTTTTTCTCTGTCTGCTTTTAAAGTGATTGAATGCAACTGAAGAGTCAAGAATTTGGGTTAAAAACTAGTAAAACATCTACAAGGAAAACTGATGTAAAGTACACTACAATAGGATTGTACAGATTGTTTTGTGCTGAGAACAAAATCCATCCCCTGTAGCACTGTCATCTCAATGAGGTATCAAAATTTAGCTGTGTTGTAGCTACAAAGTTCGTCTACTCTGCCAACGCACAGTATTAGACAATTTCTTACCCATGAACTAAGAAACTGAAGGTTTCCAAGTCTTCTGTCAAGAACACAGAAACTCATTGCACAGTTTATTTTTTTCCTGGCCTTGAACTTCAGAGCCAGGAATTCTTTTACGAGGACAATACTGAATTTGTTACTGTCCAAGAAAACATTTTAACTGTGTATTTGTTCACATGTTTACTCCTGGTGTGCATGCATGTGTGTACAGTGTGTAAGACATGGTGTACATGGATTGCTACAATATGTCATCTGAACTGATGCTGTGATGAGAATCTACCAGAAACTGTGGTTGCTGCAGTGGCCAACTTTTGAAATTAAAATACAACATCTACATGAAACATTCTGCCTTTTGGAATCCATTCTTTCTGGGAATGGAATGAAATTATCTTTACATTTGTTGAGGAGTAAGGTTTCTTCAAGGTATAGTAAGCTTGTGCTAATGGCCAATTTTAAATTCATGAGGTCTTCTTTTTGGATCTGGAGTTATTAAAAAATGAGGAAAACGCAAAATCTGTGAAACTCCTCACCTAACTCCACAAAAACTGGGGAGACAATCAGAAGAGTAAAACTGAGAAAACTCATGGGTTGAGACAGAGGCTTTTTAACAGGTAAAGCAAAAGCTGTGCATGTCAGCAAAGCAAAACAAGGAATTAATTCACTGCTTCTGTGGGCAGGCAGGTGTTCAGCCACCTCCAGCAGAGCAGGGCCCCATCACGTACAACAGTGACTTGGGAAGCCAAACTCCAAACATCCCCCCTTCCTCCTTCTTCCCCCCACTTTATACACTGAGCATGATGCCACATGGTCTGGAACATCCCTTTGGTCACTTGGGGTCACCTGTCCTGGCTGTGTCTCCTCCCAGCCTCCCAACCTCCCCCAGCCCCTCGCAGCCTGGCAGTGCAAAAAGCAGCAAAGGCCTTGGCTCTGTGCGAGCCCTGCCCAGCAAAAACAAAAACGTCTCTGTGTTATCACCCCTGTGCTCAGCACAAACCCAAAGCACAGCCCCACACCAGCCACTGGCAAGAAAACTACCTCTGTCTCAGCCCAAAATGAGCACAACATGACATCCCAGTGCTAACAAACTTACTCGCCTTATCTGGACAATTCTCTGGCTACGAGTCAGATCTTGAATTCCCCAGGAGGCCATTCTTCTCTGTCTCTTCTGTACGTATCCTTGAACTGATCAGCCACATCAGCAGCGTTAGGTATGAAATAAGAAGCCTGACCTTTGGAATTGGCTCTCCCGACTGATCAGCTCAGCACTGATGTGCCTGGCACATTTTGACAGCGCTGGGAGTTACATATGGGAATTGCACATGTCTAGATGGGATAATATTTTAGCGAGAGGAAAATTCTATAGAGAGGGGCGCAGCGGAGGGAGAATTTTTCTGAACAGAGAGATGCAGTTTAGCTGGTTATTTTCTGGCCATTCTTTAGTGTATAAAATCAGGTTATCTTCAGTATTGAATTGCCTATGCATTCACTGAGTTCACAGTCAAGCAAAAGAATGTCCTACAGACATGAAAAACAATTAGAATGTAATATATATATGCTTCTGAGCAGCACCAAAGACAGGAAGACCAGAAATGTCAGCAAATGTCAAATCCCACTGTCCCAATCCCTTTGAAGGCAGAAGCTGAAGCTGTGTAAAAAATTCTTACTTGAATGTTTATTTCTTCTTGATAAGTCTTTGCGTTTGTTGTGATAATTTAATTGAGTCCTTGGTACCAATTACGCTTCCTGAGATGCTCAGTTTCATGTACATTTATGCTTTAACGTAGAGGCATTTGTGCATTTTGTTATGGTTTCTTCCCAGACCAACACCAAGAGCCTGACTCCCAGACTGCAGCAGCAAATCTGTGTTTTTCAGAGGCTCTGCCATCTTTGAGGAGCACATGTGACAAGTGTCTGAGCTTTAAACGAGAATCTGGGACCACCAGAAAACAAATACAACACATGAGGGATCAGAAATCCGAAATCTGTGGGTGGTTATTCTCACTAGCTCCTGTGGACCTCCCTGGCAGCCTGTGGGTGCTGAGGAGCTGACCCCTGCACGCATTCATATTCTCTGAATGACCTCAGAGGACAGCTGTCCTTTCTAGCTGCAGTTGGGAACACTCCTGCGTATTGTTCACAAAGGGGAGACTACCCAGAGCTCTCATGATGTGCTTCTCATACGCTTTTTTTTTTAATTTACAAACTTGTCTAGCTCATGTTCTCTGAGTTTATCTGGACACCTGTGGGAGACTGACATAAGGGCTGAGAAGTGCAGTCATATATTCTCAAGTTTCAAAGGCCCCACATGCCTTTTGTCGTGGGTTGCTGTTTCTCTATTAGAAGCACAGAGCTGCATCCCCTTTTATTATGGATAACAGCACCTCCTTTCCCTGGATGTGCTACACTGTCCAGTGGATGCAAAACCCCAGGGTACATCCACACTCTCTAAGCAGTGTAAATCATTGGCTTTGGGAATACTGAAGATGATGGAAAATGGCAGGAACACTGGGGTCACCTCTCAGACCAGGAGAATGCTGCACCATTTCTGTCAGCACCCACTGCCCCACGGGAGCAGTGGGGAGCTGTGTCACCTGGGCAGGGCACCCAGCACAGGGCTCTGCAGCAGAAAGGGTGATAACCTGCAAGTCAGTAGAGTTTGCTGTGAAATGACATTACTACCGGTTTGATGAGGAAAAGGCTTTTGCTTAAGTAATGACATCAATCTCAAATAGATCTGACAATAATACTTGCCATCGGTGGAGCTTAAAGAGCTTTCCATGGGAAGCCGGGATCAGCAGTCTGATGTGAAGTGAATTTCCCAGCTCAGCAGCAGAACCAGGAGCAGAATTAAAGCCCTCTGAATTACAGTGCGTCTTTCTCTGGGCAATACTGGTGTGTCCCTCTCTAAAATGTCGCACTCCTTCACCTTGATCTATGTGTGATCATACCCCTAAAACAAAGAAAATCCATGTGACAAATGTTTTTGGGAAGAGCCTGTTCAAATGCTTCCAGCACATCCTGGCATGGTTTATTACCATATGTATCCTGCTTGTTAGACAGCTAAGAAGGACTTTCTTGCAGTTAAAGTATGTGACACAGATAAAACCAGATTAAAACTGCACCTCTGCTACCAATCTCCTTTCTGATGCTGGGCATGGCTCTTAATTTATCAGACCTACTAACCATACAGCAGGGAAAGCATCAAGCAGCCCTGGTGAAGAGAGCTATTTATAACACCAGATACAAACAAATGCAGGTTATAAATTAATTTTGTTTCTACAGAACAGTGAGATAATTTTAGAAGTGCAAATAGCAGAACTTCTCTTTACTTTTTACAGTCAAGCAATTCACTATGGTCCAAAATTTCCTGTCTTAAATCAAGCTGGAAATACAAACAAAGATTTTGCTGGACATGGGTAAGAATGGTGTTTACATTTATATGGAGAAAAGCAACCGTTGCCCACTGAATGAAACTGGACAGGAATTTTCACTCATTCCTTTTCCCACCTGAAATGTGCCAGCTCTGTACAAGTTCAGCAGCAAGCACAGACAAGGATGAGCTGAGGTAAAAGCTACTTCAGCTAGGTTGTTTAAAGATATGGCAAGTTCTGAAAACCATAACTGCGCTGGGCTTGAGATCCCTGAACCACAAGCTTAGAAGATGATGTAGACCTCAAGTTACAATATGTTTTTAGCTATGCCATATTGGATGCTTTTCTGGCAAAGAATTCAAGAGGAGGAACAGAGTTGCAGGGAATTAAAGCTAATTTTGGGCAGCATATAGCTTTCTTGTCTACATCTTTTGTGGCTGGTGGGATTAAGCGTGAGGAGCTCTTTCACACTGATAAGACCAGACTGTGCCCTCAGTTATAAATGTTGTGGTATTGGACTCCTCTGTGCCCCCTTCAAAGGCAGAATGAGTTGCATTTGGTGGTGTTTCTGAACTTCTGTGAAGGGAAGAAGAATTTGTAAATGTTATGAGACATTTGTGCAAAATAATGGCTGGGGAATGTCTGTTTGTCTGTGGATACAGCTAGTTCTTGGCCTCTTTCTGTGTGGAAAGGAGAGTTGGGTACTTCTGATCTGTCTGTATGCTCTCTCACTGATAGTGAAGGACCTTCAACAAGCTGCAATGAGTTCTACAATATTCACTCTTCACTTTTATATTCTCCTGACTTTTACAGGAGTTCTTTGAAAAATTGCATTAGGGATTTTATGATATTTAAAGCTGTCAGGGTTCTTCTATCCTCTCCTCGCTGAGGCTAGGCAACTGCTGCACAAACAAAAATAAGGTGAGAAGGTCATTGTTTCCTTCCATGTTCTCTGACAATAGTTTTCTTCTACCTGTCCTCTTTATTTCCTCCTTTATCACACTGTTCCTTCTATCCTGGAGCTTAATCACACTATCAAATACACCGAGATTCTAGGCTTTTTTAGGTCTCGACTCCAGCAGAACCTTAGATATCATGTTTTAGAAAGGATGCTTTCTGCTAACACATCCCACTGGAGATGTAACTTGGAGCTTGTTAATGGATTCACGTTGTCTGTACCAAGGTTCACATTATTGGTAGGTTAGGGACCCAAACCACTTCCTCATTCTCAGCTGTTGTTCATTCACAAAGTAAACCTGGGCATGCACACTGGATAGCAGATCTGATGTCCTCCAACAAGGTTGTGATCAGGTCATGTAGAAGACCAGGATCTTGAGGCACTTCACAATGCACCCCATGAGGTACATCCGGACAGAGGAACAGAAATTATAGCTAAAATTTTAGCAGCGCAGCTGATTGTAGTTTTTCCATGTTGTAGCATAAAGCCCATAAATTGCTAGAAAATAAGTGCTTCTGCTTGGAGCTGGGGATTCCAACAGGCAGAAGCCAACTATCAACCTGCCTGGCACAGCACACTGCAGGGAGGGATGAGGTGAGGGGAAGCGAAAAGTGGCCAAGTCACCACGGATCTGACCAGGGTCAGAAAATGGGAGAGCTGCACTCCTGACAAGTGGTGGTTCTCAGTCTGCTGTTTCAGCTCCTCCTTCCTCCCCAGGGACAAGCAGAGCAACATCAGTGCTGCCCAGCATCTCTTCACCCTGTGTTCACCTTCCTCACCTCCTCCACTTTCCCTGCTCTAAGGGAGGCTGGAAACAGCTTCTCCTCCAGGGCTTTCTGCAAAGCCTTGAGCCTGTGTGATACAGTCCTCCTGAGCTTCTAATGCATTAATCTTTACTCTTTTCCTGAACACCAAATTCAGGGTATTTCCAGAAGAAGCTGTGGTTAAAGGCAGTGATTTATCACTGGGACAAGAAAATATGGAAACTAGTGAAAACTAGCATCCAGACATTAATTTCTTAAAAATTGAAACTGTAGTTGCTCAAGAACTGAGAACTCTGAATCCTGCAGGAAAAATGAAACTATCTAGACCAAACTAAAAGAAATGGTCAAAATATTACACTAGAGACTCGAGAAAGCAGGAAAGGGAAGATGACCTCCGTATCCTGATGAAGAAATTGTACAATAAGATGGCTTTTCCCCCCACTTCATCAACTATTCAAAACTGTTTACCAAATATGTGTATTTTCTCCAATAAAACCATGGTGTGAGTTAAGCTTGTGAGCAGATGGTTGTAAGTACATAAAATTTAAAATCTGAAATTCAAGATGGTGTGAGCAGACATATAAATCATATGATATGTTTTTCTGATTGGATGAGCAAACCACAACTCTTAAAACCAGACTTCCATTGCAAATAGCAGCATTTTGTGAAATTCACCTTCTGTTAGTATTTTTTAATAGTTGTCTAAAATTAGCTGTTCCCAGGAACAACCCAGCCAGCAAACTCATTAACTAAAATAACTGCCAAAAACAAACACAGAGTGGGGGCTAACCTAGTCACTGAGACCTTGTTTTATAAATTTGAGTAAATGTTAGTAGAGCATTTAAAACAGAGTTTGTCCAGCTCTATCAAAAGCTCATATGTGTTACAATAGTGCAGGGAAAATAAAATAAATTTTTAAAACCCCACACAAATCTTCTCCATGCAAAAAGACACAGTTGATAAAAGCATAGCCTCATGAATAACATCGACAAGTCAAATAATGAAATGTGCATTCCTTTCACACAAGACCATGCTCACAAAAACTTCTTCAGCTTTGTGCAAATAGCATTGAATATTTTGATGAGACTGTAGAGCTAACTGGATTATTATCTTGAAATTCCAGCACTTGCCTGAGAAACTTATACCTAGTGTTATCTGACTGAAAAAAGACAAAAACAACCCCAAATTTCTGCTCTCCTGTTCTCCCCTCTCTCCCCCATCACACCCTCTACTACTTTGTCCCTCTTTTACAGAAGCTCATGAAACCTCCTGCCACTTAAACACATCAAACTTTGTATGTAGCTATTGTAGATGGTGGGGACATTTTCATCAGAAAATCTAAAAATCTAAAATCTATCTTCTGGTACCAAGCCATAGAGCTTCCATAAGGAAATGTTATTTTAACAGAAAGAGATATGGTTAAGGTAAGGCCTGTGATGTAGGAAATCTGGGTTCAGAATCCGGATTTTTATGTACTAGCAATTTTTTGTAGACCATGATGTTGACAGAATTTCGTTGGTTTAGGCGACATAGAAAGAATATCATATGTGTTATACTTACGTCTGAGGTTAAAGAAACAAATCCCAATTAGGGTTTTCTAAGGTGCTGAGGTGAAGTAGGAGAATCCAAGATATTACTGTTTAGGGTGACATTTCTTACATCAATCCCCTGCTTTTAGAAGGATTGATTCGATGTGGAGTGAAATACACTAATATTTTCTGGAAGGGACATGCCTGTCTTTCTAAAAGCAAACTTAGAAATGTTTTGGCAGACACCTGATTCCTTTCAGCAGGTCTCCACATTTCTCCTGGAACTGGTTCCACTCAGATAAAAAACGAACGAATAAAGCAGCTTCTCTCAAGGCTGGAGAACAGATAAGAGCTCTCAGGATCAGGCATGAAAAAGGTGTATCAGGTAGACCTAAAATTAGAGCCTCTTATCTTCAAAGACAGCCCTAGCATACAGATGTGTGAGGATTTAGACATCCATCTGACATAAAAATGGAAACTAATGAGCAATTTTACATGAATTTCAATTTATGCTAAAGTCTAAAAATGTTATTTAATTTTACTTTGTGTATATTTTTTAAATTAAATCACCCTGTTTCACTCTATCCCTTGACCTCATGTCATCTGGGTCGCAGTAAATGTCCTTGTTATTTTGTGACCCCAGACAAGATGTTTGATTTCCTTGTTAATCCCTGCTTCACAAGAGGAGTTCAGCTGGCCATAACCATTGTCCTGCTTCTAGGTGAAGAAAGGGCTAATAAACAAGCTGTGCAGTGATGAGAGGTTGTAATAAAAACATTGTTGTGGGTGTTTTTTATCACGGTTCTCCTTCTCTAAAGATTTTCATCTCAATCTTTCCTTGGGAAGTAATCCAGGAAGTGAAGTGAGTAAAAGTCCCTGGGAAAAATAGTGGTAGTAAGTGGAAGAGCATCATCAGTCAGTCATGTTTCCTGAG
Organism: Struthidea cinerea; assembly: GCA_013397865.1. NCBI lineage: Eukaryota > Metazoa > Chordata > Aves > Passeriformes > Corcoracidae > Struthidea > Struthidea cinerea. Next base: position 362,596 of record VZTI01001575.1, on the reverse strand, counting down.
TTAAAATTCCCAGCCCAAATTATTCCTCTAGGCTTGAAACTGATGAGCAGTCAGCACCAGAGAGCATTTTGTTTGTCATGGGAATGTGGTTGTTTTACAGTTCAAAGATATGTTGGACGAACAGGACCCTCTACACCTGTGAAAGCAGAAGTCCAAACACACAAATACAGGGAACTCCACCAGCATTTTTGTACCTAACCACCCACAGAAACAGTATAACCAGCACTAGTAACAGAGCACAAGCCTTCTATTGACGGGGCCAGGTCCAGGTCGTACGCTCTTGGACTTGTTACCAGCTTGCTCCGAGAACTTGTTGTGTGTACGTGAGCGTGGTACCAGATTGTGTCCATTATGGTGCCAGTTTAAACGTAGAATAGCAGCAAATGAACATATGAGAATGGGTCAGAAGCAGAGGACCCAGAACTGCAAACACTGCACTGATGGGCAGTTGCTGGTCGTTGAGGCAGCACAACTTCAAGAGCTGCAATAGGACAGCATTCACTGAAGGAAACGAAGCAGCAATGCAGTGAGGGACAAAAGAGATCCCAAGCAAACAACGGGAGAAGACACCTACCTCAAACTGGGAGCAAGCATCCCCCTGCTATCTTTGGGCAGCAAATAGGCAACAGCTGGAAGCTGAAAGTCAGGCACAGTCTAGAAAACAAACACGTTATAACAGGATATGTTCTTGGATGTGGTAGTGGGGAACCCCTGTAAGAGAACTTGATGCCTTTAACCTATATACTGAGATCACCAAGGACTGTAGTCCTCTCTCAGTTTTTGCTTTGTTCTTCTTTAATTTTTTTTGTTTTTCCATGAGTCTGTTTTACTCAGAGTTTGAATTAGAAAGCGGGAGATGTGAAGTCGTCTTCGGACTTATGTTTATTATTTCTTATCTATAACACAGCTGCACAGAGACTGCTTTCTAAGTTAACAAGGTGGAAAAATGGCAGAATATGACCCCTGAGTTCTACTTTCAAGGTCTTTTATACTCTAATCTACCCAATTACAGTTTGCAAAGTAAGATGTTTTTACTGAAAATCCAATGAGTATCTATACCTGACCCGCAATGCAGATTTCTTGAACCAATACCAGAAAACTCAGGTTGGTGAAGAAGAAAGAAGAAAGAAGTACAAATCCACACCCAAAATCCTCCATCTTGCCACATATACATATTACTATATTCCATAAACCTAAATTCTGTATCTCTACATATTCCACCCAGTGATATAACTTTATTTGCACAGCAACAGTCTCAGCACTATCACACAATCTGGAAAGTTTTTCCCAAGGCCTAAGATCAAATGGAGTGTGCTTTTGAGGATCATTGCTTGTTAGAGTAGAAAGAATGAAATTCTCAGAATTCAGGGTTCCAACACTCCTCAGCGCAAACTTCAGTGACATGAGCTCCATGGCACTGTGTACTCGTACTTAATTTAGGATTGATTGTTAAGCATTAACTGTGTTGAATAGGCAGTGACAATAATTGTTAATGAGTAGGAATAAACCATTAAAATAATATGTATTGTTAATGAACATCAATCTGGTAGAGTTCTGTTTTAAAGTTTAAACTGATTTGATTGATCAGTCTTCTAAATATTCCCATCACATCAGCCTCCTGCTCCCTGAGACAGATCTATGTATATACACACATATATACTGACATATATATATATATGTATATTCAATTGCAACATGTAAATGTCAAAAATAGAAGTGTTAAATACATCTTACAGAAATATAAGTGAGAATGATAATCATTCCAAATTATTGAGGAGCTTGTTAAATATCTGCAACTGCTAGGAATATAAATAATGATTTTTATCTGAGGTAAATTTTTTCATTAGGAAATGCACAGCATAAAGTCTGATCACAAACAATTTTTTTCCATTTTTTCCATGACAGGATATAGAAACATTCTGGGTCCCTACAATTAAACATTTGAGGTTATGTCAAGCTAGACTGTTAGACATATTGCTACTGAATAGTCTTTGTTCAGCAGCCTCAATAAATAATAATTGTGTTTGTATTAAAAGCAGACAGTTTGTCTCACTTCTCTTCCATGACGATCCCAGCATTCCACAAGGCACATGATGTAATTACACTGAAATATGGTCAGAATAGAGCAAAGCATGGTATGTTTAGTTTGCCCCATTCATTAGGGTATGACGTTTTAGGTCACATGTACTTGTGTCAGTGCATCTATAAAGTTCTCTAGAAATCATGTATGCTGGAATTGAGTCTTTCATGCCTGGACTGTCTTCTGTCCACAGTGTTTGGACTTAATAAGTGAACAATGTTTTCACAATGAAGGCATGATGACAAGAGACCTGACCAGCTCAGCATGTCAGACTGGCTGCTCTTTGCTGGGTTAAAACCTGACTGATGGCCAGGCCCAGAGAGTGGTGGTGAGTGGTGCCACATCCTGCTGGCAGCTGCTCATTGTGGTATCCCCAGGGATCAGTCCTGTCCTTGCTGATGAGCTGATCAAGTGCACTCTCAGTCACCAAGCTGGGTGGGAGTGTGAATCTGCTGGAGGGCAGGAAGGCTCTGCAGAGGGTTCTGGACAGGTTGGATCCATGCACTGAGGTCAGTGGTGTGAGGTTCAAGGAGGCCAAGTGCCAGGTCCTACACTTGGGTCACAAAAAACTCCTGCAGCTCCAGGCTGGGGCAGACTGTCTAAAAAGCTGCTGAGTAGGAAAGGACCTGAGGGTGCTGGTGGCAGCAGCTAGACGTGGGTATTTTACCAGTGAGCACTACCACTGGCCAATATTCTAACTGGACAATCATTTGCCTTGTCTATGTGAAACACTGTTTTTTTCAAATATAAAGAAACATAAGTGAGCTTCAAAACTAAAACGGTTTTCCTTGTTTTTTTTCAATTCCTGCTTGCTTTCAGAAACCTGAGGCAGGAGACCAGAGTTTTGTTACTCAGTTCATTGAAGCGTTCTTGTCGATACAAGGGACAAGGAAGGTGATTTATTGGTTAAGAAACTCCCAGCTTCCCAGTTGAGAGCACACTGCCCTTTTTGTCTCCTCTCCTTCTGCTATAACCATTTGTTACAAGGTGTTCACCACATTGCTTGCACTCGGTTGATGTCTTCCTTATCAGTCTCAGATGGGAGTTCAAAGTATTAATTTTCTATGCTGTGGGTACTTTTAGATTCATGGTAGAAAGACTGGAGTTGTAAAACATCAAGTCCAGTGTAAAGCTAGAGACTATCTATGGGCCATATTCTACCACTGCTGATGGATACAGTTTGGATGAGATAGTCTTCTGCCCTAAAGTGAATCAGTGCAGAAAGCGGCCCAGGTTTCCCTTGGAATAATAAATGACTCATCCAAAACAGTCATATCTGTGAGCTGATGTCCACCTGTGCTTTAGAACCGAAGCATGAAACCACAAGTACAATCAGAACGTAGCAGACGTGTTCGTGCTTTGTGGGCTGTATGTGTGCCTGGTGACCAACTCTCCATCACTCATTGTAGGTCCAAACTTTAGACTTACTGGCATAAATGTTTCTGACTTCACTACAAGAAGTCTGATAACGAAAGCCTTGCAGAAAAAATTAGACAACTGTGAACTGGATAATTGAAGATTTCGTCTGTGAGTATTTGAGATAAGGAGTGCAATAATAAAATTTGTCTGAATGTATTGAGTAGACTTGCTGCAGTTTATGCCTAATCATATATTTAGCAACATTTGCAAACAAGATCAGCAATTACACAGCTAAATGAAACCAGCACGTGTCTGACTATGCTATAGAGTTTATAAGTAAAGAAAAACAATCTAAGATTTTTAGATTCAACTGAAGTGCAGTAAGAAAAAGGATGCAAGAGAGGATGCTCTGAATATCATACTAGGAAAGCAGTCAGTTCATCTAGCTTGTTGATTGATAAAATATTTTTTATATACATTTTATATTAGCCAGACAAATTTTCTGTTAAATGAGTTTTAATCTTGACAGGTGCATGATAGTTTTATTTTTCTTGAAGTGAAATGGTCAAAGCAAAATTTACAGCTGAGGCAAATACCTCTGGCTTTTCAGAATCTACTAGAGAATCCTTTAGTGCAGTAGCCATAGGACCCAAAAGATAATAGGATATTGACAAGTGTAGATCATTTACATGAAAACACTGGAAATTGTGGAATAGTTGTTTGAAAAAGAAAAGATAGAAAGAAGAGCATAGCTGTAAGCCCCTCTAGGTGAGCTTTACCAGATGACAGGCAGATTTTCTTTTTGAATACACACATGTTCAATGAAAACTTTTGTTAAACTTAAATTTAAAATGATTGAGTCCAGTGGGAAACAGATTTGAGTTTTCAAGGTACAAAATCTGCTTCAAATAAACATTCAGTCTATTTTGTCCCTCCCTGTCGAAGTTCTCCTCTAGGACGATTGTTCATTTGTGTTATAAGAAATAAAAGAAAAAAAAACAGAAAAAGAAAAACAAAAATCCTCCAGCCACACTTTTACTTTGGACTAATGTTCACCTGCATGAAACAGTATTTTTTCTCTTCCCACATAGGAGAAAGACCAAGGACTGATTGACATCCTTAGCAGAATGCCTGCCTTTCAGCTCCAGACTTGCAGGCGTTCCTCTACTCCTCAGAGCCCCTGCCCTAGAGGCATTTGGCTGTCTTGTTTATTTGATTGTGGTCAGATAGGAAGACTGAGCTTTGATAGACAGCTGTTCTGCTAGACACTAATAGATTTGATCTGTTTTGTTTGCCTGTGGGTTTTTTTGTTTGTTTGTTGGTTTGTTGGTTATTTTTTTCCTTTTTTTTTTTTGTTCGGGCTTTTTTTGTTGTGGTTATTTTTATTATACACTCAATTTTCTATGTTTTATTTTGAAGTGCTTATTATACTATAGAGGACAGCTAAGTGCGTGGAAAATTCTGGTACTCATGAGATGGGAAAGGGTGTTTCAATTTTTCATTGAATTTTATCAGTTGAGAGGTGAAAATTTGGAATTCAATTGAGATATACGTAACTTTCCATGGTGTCACTAAGCAGAACTTGATGTGAGATATAAAGAAAATATTTGATTCTTAAAATTTTTTAGCACTGTGTGACAATCTGAATTCCCATTCTTGATTTTTTTTTTCTTTTTTAGCAGAAGCATTGCTTTGAGTTCAGTGGCAGTGAGGATGTTTATCTCAATTAGGAGACAACTTCCTCATTCATCTGCTGTTCCCAGTGCCTTGCTGTGAGACCAGAACGTGTGTAAGACTTGGTGGTTGCATGGAGAGGTGCAGAAAGATGGACTCTACTTTCTTTCACTCCAATTCTGAAAAGAATTGGGTGAGTGGAAGCCACTGGAGACTCCAGCAGGGAACTATATGAACACTAATACCTTTAGTTTCTTTGTATCAAAAATTAACATTGTGATTTTTTGCAGTAAGAGTCTATATATGAGGATAGCATGAAAATTTTATCATAATAATGAAAAGCTAATTCTGCAGATTCAGTGAGTTAAATCCTTGTCCAGCTTCCTGGGACCTTGATTTTCACTTTGAATCCCGCTGTTTGGTGACATGGATGCATCAGAGGGAAACCTGTGAGAACCATGGAATGAAGTAAGGTGTAACCCTCTATTTTTCTCTCTGCTGCTTCATCAGCACATCAATTTCTCAGCTCTGAACTGCTTTCTCTCTTTTTTTTTTTTTTTTTTAACAACTTATTAATAATCTGCACCAGTAAGGGAATGTGCATAGTCTGAAGTGACATTACGATCAAGTACCATTATTTTCAAAATGGGGGACTACTTCTCCTCTTAGGCTTGAATAAATCAATTTTAACCTTTCTGCAAAGTTGAGAGAGCTACAGGTGTGACAGTGTAAGAAGGGCACAGAGCAGTGCTCATGCCAAGATGATGCCTTATCCTCCACAGACCTGCTCTTGATGTCATCGCTTGCCAGCTGTTGACTTGCTAACCAAGGCAAAATATCCTTATTAAATCCTATTTGATTTTTCACTGCAATTACCAATGTAAGTATGGCAAAAATGTTTTTTGTCTTTCATTTCTGATTATCAGCATCATTGCAGAACCTTTCCCATGGGTCCCCAAAGACGTAAGTAGAGTGTGCATTAAAGGATGGCCCTAGGAAAGATTTGACAATGGAATGCACCCTTTCAAGATTAGCCCTAAAGACCTTACTTTCCTTTCTTACCTCAGCCATAGTAAATGCATAATAAAATGAAGGAAGGAGTCTGAGTTTCATACTCTTCCTCCTCTTTGCAGCTCTCTCACAGTCTCTTTCCTGCCCACCTGACATTTGGGGAGCAGAGTAGCAAAATCCCATTTATTTCTGCATGGGTAAGGAATATTATTTACACTCTGTCTCGAGGGAGTTGTTCAAGTCACTGCATAAGGCATAGCGTGCATAGATGAATCCTGAATTGCCCATCACTCTCAAATAATATGAGGATGATCTATAAAAGTGCATATAAATCAAACGATGGAAATTCCCCAGGCTCCATACTCTGTGGGCCAGTCCTTGTAGTACAACAAAATTCCTGTGTCAAATATATCTGTCTCTGAGGTACAGTTGAAACTTTAAAGCATTAACATTCTAGTGGAATATGGTTATGAGGGGACAGACATGAGTACAGACAGATAACCCTCTGGAATAAGAAGATTTTTTTCTGAAATAAAACAGGACATGGATAATATATGGAGGAGGGGAAGCTCAGGTCATTTCTGCAGACAACATTTTTCTTCTTTTGTGTGCTGAAATGTATTTATTTGCACACAAAAAATCATTCTTTAATGGGACTGAGAAAAGCCTCTTGGCACACTGAGACCGATCTCTTTTTTATTAATTTTACAGCAAAAGGTCAAAACTATATCTATTAAGTATATTTATACAGGAAAGTGCTAGACACACTCGATTACATAATGAGATTGACATCCGTGTCTTGTAAGATAATGATCTTGAGACACAGTCCCGGTGTAGCTCTGATCAAGTTAATAGAATTGACTTTGGACCCTTTTGTTTCCTCCAAGCTCTTAACCCAAAATGAATTGGGTTAATCTTTCAAGAAAGCTGTCTTAATTTTGGATGCTTTATTTGAGACTGTGGGCTGTGGTGTCTGAGTTTCCTTTTGTTTCCCCAGAAAAAAGGATTGCTTAGACTTGTGCTTTCCTAAAATGCAGTTGTATTTTTTTTTTTTTTTTAAAGGCAGATTTTTTGTGACAGGAGAAGATTCCAGGCAAGAAAAACAACGCAACTGGAAGAAAGAAAAAGTCTTTGTTCAGATCCAAAATCAAATAAACAACATAATTCAAAGGAAGGATTGTTTAACCTGAAGGTTTTCCTCCCCATTTGGCAGTATATAAGATAATTCTTCTATCTACAGTCATGTATAAACTCAAAGATATCTTAATTATTATCTTATGGACAATAAAACACTCTATTATTCTATCTTAGTCTCATCTAGGCTATTATTCTGAAGCCCATCAGAACTGGTACCCCATAATCCAGTTCTACAAATGGCACCAACTTTAGTTTAAACTCTTGTTTGGCAGGTTTAAACATGTTGACACTTTAGGGTTTGTGCCCACCTCCCACCAGCAACCAGGCATTTTATCCTATGGGAGGCACTTAAATAGTTTGTGACCCCTAGGTCACCTGGGTGGATGTGTGACTTTTTAGGGTGATCAAATAAAATGGGTTTTCACTGTTTTATCACAATTACAGAAACACACAGACTTAAAAATCTCTGATAAACTACTGGAAATTCAGTCCTTAACTGGCTTCAAAATGCTGACTTTGTGCACAGGGGGAAAAAAAAAAAACTGACAAAAACCACAACACTGTTTTACCTGTTAAATATGCAATATTCCTTTTAGGCTGAAGTTTTGTGAGTTTCTATACTAAGGTTGAAGAAATTACCCAAATTTAACAAGAATGTGTTGAAGCTTTCATCTCACCTAAATTATAAACTCCATATAAGAGCTCCAAATTTAGTCTTATCTTATTTAATCATTAATCTGGGCTTCCTCTGTAGACAAAAGAGGTATTATAACACGTTCACAGCATCATACATCTCATGTTAAAATAGGGTGAATTATCTTGTGGAGGTGCTGATTTCTCTCCACCAAATGAACTTAGAGGGTATCTCATTGTTTGCTTAAGATGAGGCAAAAATTGTTTTAGAAGGCCAAAGTTAAATGCTGTGACCATCATTTCAAGACAAAGAGTTTAAAAAGTAGGAGTAAGGCACTTGAACACCCCAAGATTTAAATGTTGCAGCAAACTTTCTTGGTGATTTGCACTTGTACATCCCCATTCCCTCGGAAAGCCCCACTGTTCACATCCAGCTGGGTATCCAAATCTGTGCAAACAGAGGTTGAAGTTAATTCCCAGGATTTTAAGAGCTCATTTTCACTGGGATTTAAGGACATAACCCTCGCATGATATCCCTAGATTTTGCTTTCTTGGTATTGTGAATGCTTCAGAGAAGCAAACTGAGTGACAGATTTTGGATGCCAGATCCTTACTTTGGCCTCCTGGAATAACCTACCCAGTGCCTCAGAACTGCAGCTGGGACACAGGGCTGGGCTTAAGGAGGCTCTTGGTTAATCTTCTGTAGATGCAATCGTGCTCTGGATTTACCCAGAGATGAAGGTTTCCAAAGATCTCTGATAAATTTCATACTATGGAGACCTCCAAATTGCTGTTAGTTGCCAAAGAACACAAAAAATGCAACAGCATCTGGGAGTTCACACCTAAGTCAGGGGCTTGCAAGTGTAAAGAAAGACTCTAAAAGGTTATTTTCATAAAACAAAGGAAGCGAGTTAAATGTTTTCTTCATGTAATTGAAAAATTGTCTCAGCAATAAAAGATACAGAAGAGGGGGAGCAATGGCATGTAAACAACCAATCAACTCGAGACCTGCTCTATCTTCGTCCAACAATAATACCTGGACTGTTAAATCTCTCTCACAGGTGCTTTATTTTCCTTTACAGCACTGCACTGTATTTTGCCTTCTATATCTGGCACTGAAAACACATTCTTCTTTTCCTTTTGATAAAATGATGGAGTTTACTGGATTTCATACTAATAGAGAAAGAAATAAAACAACAATAATACCACCTAAGTGGGAAGGATTTCACAGTACCAGGACATTCATCTGGGTCTGTAAATACCAGTTATAAATACTGAAGTATAAAGGGAGATATAAGACCAATACTGCAATGTTTTCTGTAATAATAAATGATAGATAGATGGATAGATAGATAGATAGATAGATAGACAGATAGAGAGATAGATAAATAGATAGATAGATAGATAGATAGACAGACAAATTGAAAGAAAAAGACTTCATACCTGTCACTTCTAACTCTCACAGTCAGATGCTGAGACACACTGGGATACCTGAGCTTCCATTAATTTCTGCTTTAGCCTGCAAATTATTGAATATTTTTGACACAAAACGTTATTACATTAACTCCAACTGGCCTGAAAAGATTTAACTCATCTTGGGCAGCTGATGGCATGATTTTTGAACATTAAGAACAGTCTTCAGTGTGGTTCATAAACTTAGAAATTGATTTTGAAGTCACTCATCTCTTCAGAAATATCAAGACTTCTCATCATATTTCCCAAAAAGAACAATGTTGTGCCAGCCCAGTTAACTTCCTAAAGACAGTCCAACATGAGAGCAGGGTTTCTGTGGGCTTCCACTACTGTCAGAGAACGAGATATTAACGGTGTGATATAGATCGTTCCAGAAGAAATCCCATTTTATGACATTTCTCTCTCTTTAAAATCATTGTCAAGACTAATAGAAATTATAACTTTATTAGTTTTTGTGTTTTATTCAGGAACCCAAGGCTAGACAACAGGAGGCAGGACTCAGAGTACAGTAAATGTAAGGAATATTTCTGCATGGTAAGAAGTTTGGGATGGATACTGGCAGGTCTCAGTCCAATCATCTTCCCGCTGAAATCAGAAAATGGTGGATGACACCTAAGCACAATTGCTAAGAGAGATATGTTTTATCCTGTTAATAGTAAAATACAGAGGATTAATACATTTGTAAACCTTAAAATTCCTTATAACCTTTATTTTTTAAACAAACTGCTTGCAAATTTTAAAAATTCCAGCTTATTTGGAAACACAAGTATTGATGTTTTTCACTGAAAATTATGAAACCTTTTGAACAAATTGAAAACCTCCATTATGTTAAACCACGTTTCCTTCTGTGAAAAATTTATTTTTCTCATCTAAACTATTTTTGTTTGGTTAGTTTTTAATAAAGAAAAACTGTCAGAAAATTTGCAAACGACATTTCTTTCCCTTGCCAGGTTTTGTCTTGTGCTTGTAATCAATGATCTGACATCCCAAGTGAATGCTATTTTTCCTTCAGATTATTCTTTTGTTTAACTGCAACCTACAATGCACACACTGCTAAATCTCCTTTTCAGGTACCTGATCTTATCCTGTGTCTGCATTGTTTTCTTTCTTTCTCTCACTTTGTGCCCATAAATGTATCTTTAAAGCCCACTATCTATCATTTGTTCTGAAAACTAACTAACTGTCTGCACATTTGCTTTCCAGATGTTGCTGCCAACAAATTATTCCCCAGTGATTTAAGCCTGAATTTCACCCATTACTGTTCAGCTTATAGGACATATTCCTGGAACTCAGAAGACTTTTAACTTCAGTTTGTGTTCCTCCCCTCAGGAAACCTCAAAACAAAATAGTAAATTTTCACCCCAAAGCAGCTAAAAGACCATAGGAAAGGCTTAAATACAACAAAGGGCGTTTAAATAAACAATTAAATAAAATAATCCACTGTGCCATTTCATCATACTATCTAAAAGGGTTGTGATGCTTAATAGAAGACAAATCTCCCCCAAATGATCAAGCTTACTACAAAAGCAGCACCATGTCAATTACAGTGGTTTTGATAGTATATAAAGCATTCTAATGTGTATCACCATATGAAATGTCAAGTTTCTTTACACATGGTACTTTTCTACCAATATTCCTAATTTCCACTATAGAGTAAGGATCTCATTTATTCTTGCCTGGGTAATTAAATCAGTACTAAACTAAGTGTGCCAGAACTCATGAAATTTCTACCCCTGTCTGAAATGAGAACACTGAAAATCTTTTTCACAGGTGCTGCCCAGTCCTTATAGTTCCCCATCACCAAAGGTTCATGGCTATGTTGGAGGTGGCTTAATTTGGTCAAACTCTGTATTAGAACCACTTCTGTATTCTTTTGTTTGCCCCAGTTCACCAGAGCAGCAATTTTCTCTCCTCTCCCCCACAGTCCTGCTGTCCCTGATGAATTTGGAAGTTGTGCAGCTGTGCCTGATGCTTCCAGTGCAAACAGACATAGAGAAGGAGGCTCACCACTGCTTGATTCAGTCACACCTTTTGACAAAGTTCTTGCTCCATTTCCTTGCTCATATTCTACCTCTAACATGGAATCTGCCTGCATTGAGGCAAGGAACTGGAAAGATTGGTTTGAACTGAATGTCCATTTCTCTTTATCTCCTTCTCTTATTCCTGAGTTGCTTTTGCATACCCCAGAAGACGTTTTGACATTTGGTTTGGGTTTTTGGTTGCTTGTTTTTATTTTTCTTTAATCAGCAGCATCATATGGACTATTACTGTGTAGTAGACGAGGCAACTGAAGACAGAAACAAAGTGCAGTGCTCAAATAGTTAATGCTATTTCAGGGATCTATGTGTAAAAATCAATTTTAGTTATTCACAACCTTTTTTCTTCTTTCCTCACTCAATTACCTTATTGACCACTTATTTATAAACTAAAAAAGACACATATTCTCCCTGTATGTTCCATAGAGGAAACAAAAAATGGCCTTATTTAATCCTGATGTTGGTGGAATTCTACCAAGGGAAAATTTGGCTCAAATGTTCCTAAAGAAAGTCACTGAATTAAAGTAGATTCTATTTTAGCTTAGTTATTCATTTTACCTCATTTTATTCTTAAAATATATGTTTGTACATAATCTCATCAGATGCAGATGTCTGGTCCTGACTGTTAAAATTCAAGCAAATTATTATTTCACATATGCATAATAATAATTAAAACCAATAACATTTAACACAGTTGCATAATTATGATAAAATGAAGTCCTCATTTCTTATGAGAAGTAAGGATGGGGAAAGTATACCTTTAAGTAAGGTACTGGACAATGAAATAAATGGGTAAAGTAAACATTTGGAGAAGTTTTTCCCAGAAAATAAAATTGGGTTGGTTTCATATCTGCTAAACACCATTACCTGCTATTGAGTTCCACTGCAGAGAGTGGATTAACAGCTGTTGTCAGAAACTGTTGGTGTAATGGAATTATTTATGGTGTCATCTGTTTAATTCTTGTGGGAAATGTTCACACAGTCTGTCAATGAAGTGCATGAATACAGCTAAAGCATGGTTTATTGACTATTCCAAATTATTTCATTTTATGTACGGTAAAACAGGCAAATTTGAAACTGTTAGCCTTTTCTGGCTTCTCCAAGTTTATCTAATGAATGTTAGTGTGGTTTTGAAATATTTCTACCTTTTTTCTACCTCTGATCAGACTTCCTTGGTACCACTGCTTGGTTTGCTCAGAAGTTCACATTTAATAAATACAACAGAACACTTTTATTACAAAGAACACTACCTTGTAAAGATTGATGGAGATTAATTCTAGTCCACTCATTCTCATCTGGTGCTTCAAAAAACATTTGGGATAAAACTGTTTGTCTCTCTGTGTTCTTATTTTTCATTTCTCTGCAGTTCTGCCATTGTCTCTCTTGGCTGGGGCTAGAAGCAGAATTGCAGAAATGCCACCAGAAAGGCTGTGCTACTGGGGAATAGATGAGGCATGTTGTTTCAGATTTAATTAGAAAAGTTTTGTACAGATTTGCTCTGTAGGCCACATTTCAACATTAAAGTTGAGGGCAGCTGATGCCATCTGCTCCATTTAATGCAAATTCAATGCAGCCCTTCGGCTCTTGGCAACTTACCAATACGGTCCTCAAATTATTTGGGCAAAGTATGACCACCCCTGCTGTACCGAGTGCCCCTGTTTTCTCCCCTCCTCCTGCCTAAGCAGTGATGGATTTTTTGTGCTTCTCTGGCTGGTCATGTATGATTTTGAGGAAAAAGATAGTTTCTATCAATCAAAAAACAACACTCATCATTAGTCGTCTGGGACACATGCTGCAAACCCTTAGGACCAGCTTTTCAAAGGAAGAGAATATTGTTTCTGATGTGAAGTTGATGGATGTTTCATGTACTGTGTGTGACAATGACACAAGAATTTCCAAGAGCAGAGGATCCTCCCAAACCTGTCTTAGCTGCTTTATGTGATCCAGGCTTTAAAGAACATCTATGACTCACTTCTTAATGGGTGCCAATACTGAAAAATACAAAGAGATGCCCAGGTTAGAAAGTAATTATTTGTCATGTTATCTGTCCAATTCAGAAGGGAACTGCCAGCGAGCAGGGGTCTGGATTTCTTTCACTTAGCAAAGCACTACCTGCAGCTGTGGAGGAGTGAAAATTACCAATGAAGTAAAAAAACCCAATAATCATTATTACCCTTTTCCAATTTAAGCTCTATATAAGTTTATATGAACTGTCATAAAACTATTTTTGGTCAGAAGAGCAATTTCTAAAGTCCTCTTTAACAAATTGACCCATATCAAAAGAAAATCAACAACAACAACAACAAAATAGTAGGCATATTCTTATCAATGTATTTGGCTTTAGAGTTGCCTTAGTAAATCAAACTGATTATCCTGTTTCATAGAAGGAGATAGGAGACAAAGGGAGTCCAGATGATTTTCCTAAGGTCACTTGGGAAATTTATTACAGACTGAGGGAACAGTCTGTGGGAACAGAACTCAGGGAACATATCCATGTGTCCCATTGCCAAGCTAATGCTCAGGCTACTCTGTGTGTTCATCGTGGAAATACTATATCAAAAAATATGATATTCGTTCTGCCACAGGTGCAATATGTCTCAAGAATAATTGCACACTCGACACTTAGCAAAGGAGAAATTGAATATATCATAAAAAGAAAATGGAGAGAGGAAGAAGAGCAGGAACAGAGTGAGTAGGATGCAATAAGTCTGTTACCTGTGACACTCCTTTAAATGTGCTGTCATGCCTTGAGATCAGTATTTCTGCATGTTTGTAGAAATCCACTCTGGCACGGGTAGAGCTGCACCAGCTACAGTTGCTGAAGGTTTCAGAAAGAGGACAATGCCAAAGTCTTTGTTGTGGCAAAAATTAAATGTGGAATAAGAATAACAAACCCTATTTTTTTCTATTCGCCTCTGTTGTAGCAAAAATTAAACAAGGAACAGGAATCACAAAAGGCAAATTTATCTATCCATCTCTTTCTTTGTCTGTTGATTCATTTATTGGTTTATTTGCCTGTTTCCTTGCTTGCTTGCTGTGGATGGGGGACAGGCCGGACATTTGGAAATCCTACTTTGCCGGAAAGGTAGAAAAATCACTGGGCCAGGGTATCCAGAGGGGTTTGCCACTCTCTGTCCTTGAAGTTTTTTTATCATTCTCCTAGAAAAAGCCATCTAGGATCAAATCTAGTGAGGGCCACCATCCCATTACGAGCAGCAGTTTCAAAGGAGGACCTCCAGAGGTCTATGGTTTCTAGAATTTTGTAATTTTTTTAACAGATTATTCATGGGGCCCCAGCTTCCTTTGGGAACTCCAGACATTATGATGGAACATCTGGAGTTAAAAAACTTAGCACCTTCAAGGGTTTTCACGTAACCAAAAAGCTTCCAGTTTAGCTATCTCTGAGAAAGTCACTAAAGGCTCTGTTTATAATCCATAAACACTAACAGACCCTTCTGAGGCACAATTTAGATGATTTTGAGACTCAGTTTAGATTTCCACTTTAAAATGAGATACATCTTAGAACAGACGAGCCCTTTCTCTTTTTTGAGCAGAGAGAAGTCATAGGAGGAGTAAGTCAAATAAAAACCACTACACTGCAGCTGCCTACACTTAGAAGAAAGGGAATCTTCACTGAAACAATTTTTTTAGTCATATGGATTTTTCCTTTTGGCAGAACAAAAGTGATTTCTCAGTATACATATTAGTCTTAGGTTAATATACTGGCGCTAGTTTTCTTGATTACACTGAGCTTTGGATGAGGGCCTAATTCAAAATGCTTCTCTTTGGAAAGATTGCTGAAGAAACAAGCATCATTAGGGATGATACACTAGGTGAGGGAGATGGGGAATTTAGTTGATTGTTTCAGCTGTGAGGTACCTAGAAATATAGTACGTTATGAGGTTGCTCTTTCTGCTTTGATATATTGTGTTTGTCAGTGGTGCCTGCCACACTCAGATAGGCACCTCTTCTTGTTTTGCAAATGTAACTGTCTCAATAAGGATAATTAAATAAAGCCCCTGAGGTCCCATGTACCACACTTTCTATTTCTTTCTTTCTGTTCTAGCCCAGGAAGTGGAGGGGGGAAGGGTACCAGCTCATTACTTCCCAGTTTACATTTGGGAGGGCTGTTGCTGCATCCAGGCAGTACAACTGTACTCTACTTACAAGGCTCAAATCCAAAACCCTACAAGACTGTGGTCATCTTATGGGCTCATTAATTTGTCTGGGATACACAGGATGAGGGAAAGGCCTTTTCTTTTGGGAGATTTCTGAAAGGCATTTGAACTGACATTGCACCCACTTCCATCAATTCAGTCACTCCTGTTTCTGAAGGGTGAATGGGTACACTTAAAACTGTGTTTCAGGAGGCAGAGTATGAATGAAACTCAATAAATCAAAGCCTGTAAAAAAAAGGAGACAAAATTTAGTTTCTGGAAAGAATTTTCTGAAACAACTTTAGCAATTTTCCCCCTGAAACAACAAAAAAAGACAATCAGATATACACCATGCATGTTACCAGCTTCTGTGTATTAATTGCTTGTTTCACTATGAATGTCTTAAATGGCTGCATTGAAACAAAATAAAAATTAAAAAAAAAAAAAATTATGCCCTTGTTGGATGTAAGTCACCTGGGATGGCCAGTATGGTAAATTTTTAATAAGAAGATGAAACATTGAGTGATTTACTGCAAATCCCATAGCGTGAGCTGGAGGAGACTAAAGAACAAAGGTTTACCGTCCCTTTGGAGATTAGTTTCATCTGCACATCAGCCTACAATTAATGGCCATTTAACTGTTGTTCTCCTGCTGGACATTGGTGGATTGATTCAGTAAATAAAAGTGACAGAGCAGTGTCCCATGGCAGTATAATAGAAACTGGCTGCACCTGTTATTTGCGAATCATTGCTTGCCAGGGCATTGACCTTTTCTAGTCTAGCTAAAACTAATAGGAGAAATTATGGGACTGATTAGTTAAATTTAATTATAAGAAGTTGTATGGCAGAATCTCAGTTCCTTGAAATTCATTGCAAACCACAGTACCGTGTCAATGACACCAACTCCTCCCCTTTTCCTAACTAGTCTTTACCTTGTGGTAATGACCAGTTGGTTATTTAACACTTATCAAAGCAAAAAGCAATGATTACCTACTCTAAGGGCTTGTTGGGAGGGGAAGACTACCGTGTAATGAGCAGTATGTAACATCAAAGGCTGCTCTTGCTTTCTCTTTCGTAGTGAATAAAGAGGAGGGAAGGATTACACTGAGAGAAGAAAAACAAAACAAGGCAAAAACCCCTCAAACTCTAACCAAACCCCAAAAAATGTTGCCAGCATGTGTTCTCTGCATCCCAGTCCAGTAAGAAGACAGCTGCCCTCAAGTAACTGAGCATTTACAAATATTTAATGACAGGTTTGTCCTCTGTTTCAGCTGGCAGGGATAAGAGGAGAGGGATAGGTATAGAGAGGATAGGGGAAGGCAGGGCAGAGTGATTTCATTTCTTTATCCATGCTGCTGTTACTGAAGGTAGTAGAGAAAGAAAACTGCAATGGGTTTTACAGCTGGCCTAATACTCTGTTTCTCTCTTGAATCAAGCTGGCTACAGGGATGGATCCAAAGCTGGTCAGGAGCCCAAACAAGTGGCATGTGGTAATAGGAATACAACAGGGTTTGCACAGCAAGTGCAAGATGGTGATCAGGACAACTGGAACTCCATAGAGCTGTTTTCACTGTTAAATTTGTCAGCAGTGCCTGAGGATTTTTTCAGAATGAATCTCCACATTTATTCAGTAATATCTTGATGAAAAAAAGAAAAAAAGACAAACCAGGAGGCCTTCTTTTCTTTCTCAAATTTCAAAAGTGTAAACTCCAAATTCTTCTTCACCCCAGCTTATCCTGGAGGGGAAGAGGAAAAAGCATGACCCATTTACGTGACAGGGTATCCAAAGGATGTACAGGCACTCTGTGAGCTGCTGCCTGGTGGAGCTAAGCTGCAGGAGCAAGGTAAGGATAGAAAAGCATGCTTATTGATTAAGAAGAAGGAAATTGTGACATCCTCAGTGCCAGCATTTGGCTGGCTAAGCTTACACTGCTCTCCAAAACCAGGAAAACACAGGTGCAGGTAGGCTGATACAGGAGGCCAGCTGAAATGGGTGCAGAGTTGGACTGGGATGGAAAGCACAGCATGAATCCTCCTGTCCCCTGAGTCTCCTGGCAGGAAGCAGAGAGAGAACTGAATAAAAATGTGGCTGGACTCATTTGCTGCACAGCTCAAGCCCTCCACAGAAAGCCAGACATGTAAACATGTGGCTAACAATCCTAAAATTAATGTGCTGTGTTCAAATGGACTTCGAACAATTTGCTTTCATTCTGTCAGCATTTGCTTCTCTGAAAATAGAGGGGAAAAGCGAAGGGGGAAAGGGGAAGAAAATAAGGACAAAAGTAAAGGATTAATAAAAGCCAAACACAGAAGAGTCTGTCAGGCATCTTGAGAGGTCTCCAAACATCTGTCAGACAGTGCAATCAGACACAGTGTATGGTGTCACTGGTATTGAAAACCATGGCAGAATCAGAAGTGGCACAGATGAGGCAAAAATACTTCCCAAGGAACATGAGTAAGCTGTGACAATCAGAAAAAAATCAAAAGGAAGGAAATGCCATGTTTCTACCTTCATTTCTTTGGAAAAGCCATTGTTTTTGGAGAGTTTAGCTGCCTTACCTTCCTTGTTGACTGTCTGCTGTTGTTTAAATGCAGAGCAGAAGATACTGCTCTCATCTCCCTCTTGGCATCAGTTGTGCTCCCATGAACCAAATGCTACGATGCATATAATCCTGGAAAGAGAAGAAGTCTGGAAATCACAAAGCAATTACTCAGAATACTCCTCAAGCAAGAAAAGGGCCCCCAGTGTGAGATGGCAATTTTCACAGAGACATCATAAGGGGCAATCTGAGTAAAGAAGGAGATAATTTGTGAAAAGAGGAAGAACAGAAAGGGAACAAGATTTAGCCAAAGTCACGAAGCAGGACAGTAGTGGCACCAGAAATAAATCACAGGTCTTCAGATTTAGTTCAAGGTGCATCCAGTAAAATAATATTTCCTGGAGAGGCTTCTTCACTGTGAATTGGAGCAGATCCTCATGTGGACAGTCTGTCAAATTCTGGTCAGTGTCTGAACCTATAGAAAAAGCTAAGATTTAATATGCTGAAGTTATGCTGGAGGTATAGCAACTAACAATGAAATCTTGACTACAAATCCTGACATTTCTTGCTAACTTGTTTTATTTTCCACATTCTGTGTTTGTCTGTAACTGCACATCTGCTCAAATATGGGACACTTGGGTTACAGAGTAGATTATTCAAAACCACATCCAAAACACAGGAAAATTACTCTGCTTTTTTTGTGTCCCTCAGCTGTTCTTATTACTTCTTCAAAAAAATAAAAATTATTCCTCATGTTAGACATGGTGCCCCTTGGGTGAGTAAAGGCTGGCGATCTTTAATTAAATTAATCAAAGCCAGGGACAAAATCTGTGGGGAATATTGGGAAAGCCTCTAGGTTAATTAATCAGACACAGAAAAGTAGTTTCGGCTCAAAACATAGCTGTTGTGCTTTCTAAAAACACAAACTGATATGAATAGAAATATTTTCAGTTGCTGTTTTTAAAGGGCAGTGAAAAAATGTATCATTCAGCTCTTCATCTCATACAAGGTCATAGATGATTTAACCTAGTAAAGGCAAAATACTTCTAATTTTAGTCATAGCCTCTGCTCACATTATTCCTGAAGTCCAATTCTTATTTCCCATTCTTCCTTTTTTTGCCTTTTTTTTTTTTTTTTCTGTCTTGTAAGTACAAATTTACTACTCATGGAAGAAAGTAACTAATTACTCCTGGAGGAAACCAGGCAAAGTGATAAAAATTGCATCTTCTTCTGTCCCTGTGCAATTACAGAAATTGCACATTTCTGTCATTGTAAATAATCTTCCATGTGCCCCAGGACCCAGAATCAGTTATGGGCGAGTGATTAAGGGCAGAACTTCAGCAGAGGCATTGGTGGTCTCTCTTGACCTTATAAAGCAAATATGCCCAGTGAAATCCTCCTGCCTGTGTACAAAAAGCATCAGATGGGAGGCCCGCCAGACTTTTACAGGACCAGTGAAGAGATCTGACAGATTTTCTAGTAGCTCCTGTTTGGATGTTTGAGTTTTTTTCTCTCAACATTGTCTCTCAACAGCCTTTCTCATTGTTGTCAATCACTCTTTCACCCCATAATTACCAACAAGGTCTAACAGGCCATGTTTTCCAACTTAATATCTTAGAGAAATGTCCACAAATATCTGGGGTGAAACTTCATTTTTATTTTTGATTGTGGCCATGTGCAGGTCTTGGAGGTGGCAGAAGAATGAGGTAGGTCTGGTACACCAGTTTAGCATCACGATGCAGAAGGTTGGTGCCCATATTTTCAAAGAATTCCTATTTTCTTTACATCAATTCTCTACTGTAATCTTTTCTGTTCTTTCTCCTCCATATGATGTTTTTCACTTTGCATATGCCTCTTTCTTGCCCTTGATTGCTTTTTGCCCACTCATATTCATTCAAATTAGCCTTTTTTACTTCCAGCATATTTATTGCTAGTTGGCATGAATAACCCCTGGGTATAAATTAATTTATATTTGAATACTTTCAATTTCCACTCTAATTCCTATGTTTCGGTTAAGCCCCTGATGTCAAAAAGCCTCTCTAGGGAAGAGTGGGTGGCTCAAGGGATAGGCAATAAACTCCCTTGTCTTTTCCCTGTGGACCACAGGTTCAACTGGGCCCATAGAGAGTTGGTAGTAGCTGACAGTCCTTATTCTTCACTGGTTTTATAGACTTGATTTGCACAGGCTCCAGTGCTTTCATATCATCATGAAAACTGGGCAAAGAAAGAATTTTTTTTTTTTTCCTTCAAATATATTTAGTCAAATAGAAGTTTAAACAAAAGTTTATTTGGATTATACTTACATACTTCCTCCTAGTTGTTCCTAGGGTACGTTGTGTTCGGGTTATTATTTATATTTATATATTTATATTTATATTTATTATACACATATAAAATTTCAGTTCATTTACATTTAATTAAGAACAAGGAGGAGCTTTTGTTTATGAATCAGAGCATGTTGGTGAGAGGCAAACAAGCACCACTGCAGAGGAACCAGACTACCTGTTGTTCTTATTTTCAGTTTGTCACTAAAAGAGGTAGAAGTCTCAGCTGAGGTCAGGATCCCCATATTCAAGGTGGGGTACATGTGTGTGGTAAGAGGGAAGGTAGGTTCCAAAAGAGCTTGCTGTCTGCATAATAAGCAGGAACAAAATGCCTCCCAACAGCATTTCCCATACATGTGATGGATTTGGAGGAATGTGACAGGAAAGGATTGGATGGAAAGCATGCTACAGAGCTGTCTGTCTCTTTCTGTCAGGTGGGGAAGGAACAGGACTCTTTTTACAGCTCAAAGCTATGTATCTAGGCAAATAATGTTTTAAAATCCCTACATCTATTTATTTCCTGCTGTTTCAGCTCCCTCTTTTCCCACAGACACAGAGCCTCTGTGATTTGTTCAGTTTTCCCTGCTATTTATAACACTGGGGTCAACCAATTAGACAACAAGCAAGGGAAGGGGAAAAAAAAATAAAAAAAGAAGGGGTGGCAGAGGTGACCAATCATATGGCATGAACAGTGAATCAGGATTAGTGGACATTCATAGCCAGCAGCTTGCAAGAAATCCATAGGCTCAGAAATGTTCACACAAACTGCTCAATGAGCAAGTGCAAAGACACTAATCCATAAAGGTCACATTCCACCCTTGCAGATTCCTCAAACGGAAAAGGGGAAGGAGGGGGGCTAAATTAGTTGCATAAATTATTTGCGATGAATATTCCAAGAAGCTGTAGTTGTGTTTGTTTGTCACTTCCTACCCTAATGTCAATTAGTCAGGGCCAGATGTTAGCACACATTGACAACAAAACTCCCTCCAGGTCCTGAGGCAGAAAGTAATGAGTGAAGGTGGCAGATCTGTGCTAAAAGGGTCTTTAATAGACTAAGGTCTGGGTTTTCACATGGATTTAGGTATCTAAATCCCTTTGGAGACCTCAGCTGTGGGATTCTGTACACAATTCAGTGAATGCATCAAGGAATTCTGGCAGTCACTTGTTTATCTCTCATTTTGCTTCTGGCAGTGTGACTGCTTAGGAGATAAAGGAGTCAGAAAGACCCTGAAAATCTGAAATAAAATGAAAAAAAATTGCTGGTCTGCACTGATGCCAGGAGCAGAACTGGTTTAGGGCAGTCAACAATACCTAAAACTGCCTGTAGTTTTGAAAATAGCTTATTTTTTATGATTTGCTGTAAGAAGTTACTTTTAAAATTAGGCCTGATTTTCTTTAGTTTCTGTGAAAAGAAAAACTGAAGTAACTTTTCATATTGAGTTTGGGCTTTTCTGT
Organism: Struthidea cinerea; assembly: GCA_013397865.1. NCBI lineage: Eukaryota > Metazoa > Chordata > Aves > Passeriformes > Corcoracidae > Struthidea > Struthidea cinerea. Next base: position 340,718 of record VZTI01001575.1, on the reverse strand, counting down.
CTTTGTCCTTTTCTTTTTTTTTTTT
>VZTI01001575.1:306272-340678 GCA_013397865.1 Struthidea cinerea | reverse complement strand
TGGGTTTTTTTTGTTTTTTTTTTTTTTACTTAAGAGTTTCTCATAAATAAATTGGATTGCTGGGCTGAACTGTATCATAAATAGAGGCTCCGTGTTCTTGGTTTCAGCTTATGGTATATGTTTTGGGGAACATATTACAATCAGGCGTCAGGGAAGATATAGTCCAGTAAGGAATCATTCTTTATGTGGAGGATTGAGGGCATTTGGCACTGCAATTCCTGTTCCCATAAGGCACCACAGTACTGTAACCAGATGCAGTTTACTATTGAACTGACTCCAAATGAAACATTCTCATTTAATTTAACACACCAAAATTAAATATTTTGATCTGGGAATCTGGAAGCATTTTGTTTTGACTGAAAATGTCAAAACAAAACATTCCAACATATATGAGCAGTTTTATATTTTTCAAGAAATACTTTTCAAGTGGAGGAAAAAGATATTTTTACTTTTTTTTGTATTTTTGTTTTATGTTTTTGGGGGGTTTGGTTTGTTTGTTTGAGTTCAAGATAAAAATATGGAAACATGTGTGTGGAAGTATCTAAAGAGGTTGTCTGATATCTTGTCTTGACCAAAAAAGATCGGGTATGCCAATATCATTCCCACCCAAAGAGCATCCAGTATATTCTCCAAATCTTCCACAGACAAAGATCTCCAAACCATCCATCACAATCCTGGTATTTCGTCAGCCTCACAATTAACTTTTCCCTCTGATTAAATCTTCCTGTTGCAGTTTCACTTCTACTACCTGTCATGCTGCTTCTTCACTTTACAGGAGCCTTCAGTTTATCTAAAGAAGATTGTCGGTGTGCATTTCTTTTTGCAGATTAAGACACACAAACTGAAATACAGTGGCCTCCTCCGGGCTCTGTGCCAAAATCCCACGATAACCATTGGGGTTTGATCCAGTTTGGTTAAATATAGATCCTGTCACCTTTCAGGGTGCTGTAGAGTAGAACAGAACCCACATGGGACGGGAAATACAGCACAGAGCCTTTGAGAGTTCTCCTCTCTGTGGAACATCAGACAGAAGCAAAGGAATCTACACTAAGGCTTTATGAATATTGTGGGTGCCACTTTATAAGAAAGATATTAAGCCATTGAAGGGTGTCCTAAGGTGGCTGTGGGGATGGTGAAGGGTCTGGAGGGGAACCCATATGAGGAGTGACAGAGGTCAGTTGGTCTGTTTAGCTGGAGAAGAGGAGGCTGAAGGGAGACCTCAGTGCAGTTACAACTCCCTCATGAGGGGCAGAGGAGGGGCAGACACTGATCTCTTGACTCTGTGATCAGTGACAGGACCCAAGGCAATGGCCTGAAGTTGTGCAGGGGAAGTTTACGTTGGATATCAGGAAAAGGTTACTTTTAAAAAAAGTTACCACGGGGTAGTCAGACACTGAACGGGCTCCCCTGGGAAGAGGTCAAAGCATCAAGCCTGAAAAAGCTCAAGAAGCATTTGGACAAAGCTCTCAGGCCCGTGATAGGATTGTTGGGGTGTCCTGTTCAGGACAAAGGGCTGGACTCAATGATCTTTGTGGCTCCCTTCCAAATCAGAATATTCTATGATTTTATGGTTCAGTGAGAAACAGGAGGTATTTGTCTTTAAGCAACTGAGCTGTCCTTTGGAATCCAGTAACAAAACAGCCACCACAGTCTTAAACACCCAACGGGCAGTTGAGTACATTGGGTGTTTATATACGTAGCTTGAATGAAAACACCTGTGTGTAGATACCTAGATAAAGGTGTTTTCATCTGCAAATTGACTCTGACCTTCAGTGTCAACTTCCTTCACCACTATTCTGTTTTCTTCTCTTTATGTTAAAAAATCACTGATACTTTCAATAGCTGTCAGATTTTTTTCTAGACTTTGGTTATGGTCTATGCATTTCTTTGTCTCTATAGGTAACCCTATTAGCCATCTAATTTTTTTTTTTTTTAATTTTTATTTTAGGGAGAGCTCTTCCGAATCCCATTCTTGCTTACAATAACCTCCTCCACTAAATTTCAGAGCTGTTGGAGTCTGTCTTAAACTCATTTTTTTCCTTTTTACCTCTTGTTGTCCTTTCTTCTCTCTTGAGGATTACACACTCATCCATTTCATGGTTACTTTATCCTAAGTTCATACATATTTCATATTCCTAGATACCTAGTTGTTCGTTAGAGAATTCCAAGAAGAACTACCTTCTTGATTTTCCTGCCATTTCTTTAAAAGTATATATAATTTTATCAAAAACATTTATTAAGTCATGTTAGACCACAGGGTACGTCTAGCATGTGTTTCCAATATAATATGATGCCAATATAATACAATATTTTAATACAATAAAATTACTAGTTTCTTAAATTTATTGGTAAACAAGTTTCAACATGCAAACGAAAGATGATTAAAACTTTGTTGAGTTAAATGCCTGATGAAAGTTTCGACATAAGTATGTGCCATGGCTTGCTACAGGATTAGATGAGATAGACACAACTTTCTATGGTAAATTCTGTCCTTTTATCAGAACTGGCTCTCTCTTGCAAAGCAGACTACCTTGTTTCTGTTGTTAGAGTAGACCTTGATATGTTTTTGCTGTGAGGTTCCACTTGTACTGAAACCTTGAAAAAGAACAGTCAGCTGTCTCTGTTGTTAATATTATTCTGAGCTAGAATTTTTGGGGATTTGAATTCATTTCCTTATTTTGATACTCCAATTCACATTCATTCTTTTAAATGTATAGATCAGTCGAGCCATTATTTCCTCTCTTCTTTTCTAAGATCAAAGGGAAATCCTTAAAAAAAAAGCCCGAGGGATTAATAACTGCACCACTGATTCCTGACTAAAATCATCTATATATATATCATTGGCTTTTTTGGGGTCCAGAAACCTGTCATCATGTATATATACAGCCAGAGTATCTTCCTCCCTCCAAGATTTTCTGGTCTTAACCCTCAAAATAAGGACACTGACAAGTATTTTTAACACATTTCCACTGATATTGCATAAATCCAGAAGCATTTATATGCTAATAAAATCAAAATAGATGTGATTAGTGAGTGGAGAGTGTCAAGATGGCTGTCCTTTTGCCATCAACCCATGATAACAGCACTGACGCTACATTAAGGTGCTGCATATTGCATAAACCAAGAAAGGTTATAGGACATGACAGACTTAGATAATAGTAAACCCTGAGAAATCATACCCTGCCTATTACATATTTATTACGCATTACAAATTGTAAATATTTTAAAAATAAAAATACCCAAAGATACAGTGTGGGTAAATTCTTAATGCTTAATGAAATTATTCATGATATACAAAAAGCAACCTAACTCAACAAATAAGATGAAGGTTAATGCATGCGGATGAATATAAAAGAGAACCCAGCCCTGATGACTAATATGCTGTGTCCTTCCCCTGGTTGATCCCAGAGTGAAATTAATGCAACCTCATTTTCATCATTAGGAGCTATCCCTAGAGCTGAGGTGCAGAAGACCAGATAGGAAGCACAGAGCAAAATCCAGACACTTTCTTTCCTTCCATTTCTCAGAAGCTTTCACAGCTGAGTGGTTATATATATGTGTGTATATATATATATAAATCTACCTTGTATTTATGTTTCCTATCTACATCTTTAATTCATACTTTTTCAGTAGTTTGCTTTATCCACTTTCTAACTCAAAAGGCCGGTCACAGGTTGGAAAACCCTGTGATATGTAATGTTAGCTGAAAATAATAGGAAGTTCAAAAAGAGGTAAACAGAAGGAACAGGCATAATAGGCCCATAGAGGATTCCTTTCTCTTTCAAGGATTTCTGATGTTCTTACTTATAATGATCATAGATCACAGTGCATCATGTCTACAATTTCACTTCCCTTTCATTTGTAGCTGCAAGTCTGCTGGCTGTAGAGTGAAAATGAGTCTGGAGCCATTTGTGGGTATTATGGGTTCTCCAGCGCTTTTGTCAGTCCATAGATGTTAGCCTGTGCCCCAACCAGATAGTAAATGTCTTATTTACCTTCTGTCCTTTCCTGAATTATTTCAGCTGTTTGCCTGGATGTTTTACACATCCCCATTCCCTCAGCTAAGGGATGGGATAGCACTGCTAAGTGTTAAACAAGCTGCCCCCGATACTCTGGAAAAAAAACCAAATATGTAGTGCAGAAAACGGGAAGGGAATTTTGCAACACCCTCCTTAGTCTCACAAACTTGAAGGAAAAGCACTGGTCTGGGAACTACAGCTCTCCGCTGTTAATCTCTCCCACTTAATGACTACTTGCAGCAACATTCTTCCTCAGTAATGCCTCACAAAGGCTATTTAGTTCTGCCTTATCACATCTCTGTATCCTAAATCCCATTATTTGCAACTAGAATTCCTCGGCTAAAAAGAGAGAGGTTTGATCCATGTACTCTCCTCTCTCTTGAGACAGGCTGTTTGGAGTCAGGGGCACTGCTCTCCCACAGCACTGCTGGGAAGTCTCTGTCACGCCTGGGGTTCAGTCACAGCTGCCGTGGGCTATCCAGGGCTGCACATCTGCACTTCTGCACTATAAAGAATGTCACATCCCACTTCTGATGCTTTAACTGAGGTGCCTCCAGCAGACTTTCCACCTTGAGGCCCCTTCTCAGGACAGTCAGCAATGAAGGTGTCTCCAGAAGACAGTCATTCTCCAGAACTGCTGCTTCTCTTCCTTCACCAAATTAAAGGAGGCAAAAGGCACTGATCTTTAACTGAGAGACCTCAGTCTAATCCCTAAAGCTACATAAGGGGTAAAAAGATGAGTCAGAGTACTTTGAGCATCACCTCCTGAAGGATGCTGGCCACCTCTGCATTATACAATAGCTGTGGAAAAATGAAGCCATGGAGTCTGGATTGTGATCCAGATTATTTTCACACATGTAACAGGGATGTAGGGTGGTGTGTGTGAATATTTACAGTGTGTAATCCATGGTTCCAGCCATCTATTTTTCAAGTTTAGCCTCATAACATAAATGAAAGGATTCTCCTTGCCTCCCCCCTCCCCCCCCCCAGAATCTTGCTCAGTAGCTTTTTAAAAAAGAAAAATAAAAGACAGATTTTCTAGTGTATCTGGAAAATTAGGAAGTCTGAACTCTTGAATATCCATGAGGGATCAAATGCTGTAAGTGAGAATAACTCACAAGGGATGTTTGTCTCTCTGTAATAATTGTGAACACTTTAACTTGTGGCCTCTGCTTATCCCACCACACCAAATCAAAGGGAGACACCCAGTTCATCTACTTGTGTCCTGAACACAGGAAACCTCAGAGTAAATCGGGATAGAACAGCAAAGGCACAACAAAATTAAGATGAACTTTTTATTGTTATTTCTGTTTTTTTCTTGTAACAACAACTGTCTGCAAATTTCTGGTGCAAAAAAAGTCCTCCCACCCTTCCTTGAAGGAGCCTTCCTTTTCTCCAGGCATAGTCACTGGGACAGAAGAGCACTGCAGCACCTCTATGCCCTGAGGACTACACTGAGTTATCTTTCAGCTCAGACCTGTCATAAATGCTCCCACAGAATCCCCTTGATGGCTACGTGCCCTTTGGACCTGTGGGTACCACCTCGGTAACTTGCACATACAGGAGAAGTTGTACAAAGGATTCAGAAGCTGAAAATGCCTCTGCATTGATCGGGGGTGGGGGGGAAAGAGGGCCCTATTTATTATATCTGTTCTCTCCTCTCAAATCATAAACTTAGTCTTATTTAATTAAGTTGTAAAGGTTTTCCTTGTAAATAATCACTTTATCATAATTTCCTGAAACTATCTAATGGGAGTTGGATGTAAATCAGAGCATTTATCATACTTCCTACTGTCGGTGTCATTGCATCCTGAACCTCTGGATCTTTCTGAGTAATTGATACATCCTTGCCTTCCCTAACTCCCTCCTTCCTTCCCTCTCTTTTTTTTTCTTTGCCCCTCCCTTCTCACCACCTTGGATTGGGGAAAGCAGTGCTGACATTCTGAAGAACAGTCTCAGCAGTGGAATGTCATTAAAATTAAAAAATACTGTTGGAATTAACGAACAGAAAAAAAAACCAGAAACCAACGGGTAATTTAGGAACTAAAAACAGTGACATAAGGTGCGGAATAATGGAATATGGAAAAGAAATTATGATGATGCCTAGTTGACAGATTGTTGTCATTCAACTCTCGGGGGCTTTGTCACAACCTTCCAGTAGGGATGCAGTCTTGAACATCTGGCCAGCAACTGGTGCAGAACCTCCAGGCCGTGCAACTGTGGGGAAGGAGCAGGAGGCCCAGGGAGGGAGGTAGAGACCCCTGTTCTGCCTCCAGCCTCCACCATCACTTACTTCTGTGATTCCTTTGGAGGAGCATGGGTGTTGAGACAGGCGTATTCCTTTCAGGGAAAAAAATGAATTATGTTAAATCAGCCTTAAAAAAAAATATGCTGCCAAAGTTTTAAAATTCAGATGTGGTTTTAGCTTCTTTTCACCATGGCATTTCAAGATTCCCTGTAAACCTCAAAGGGAGAAATGAGGGCTTGGATGGACATGTTTGCAGGAGAGCCACATCTCACTGTTTTGTTGTGTCAGCCCTCAAGTCATCATGCAATTTAAAATACAACTCTTTCCTGGCCATATGCAGCCCTTCACAGGGATAGCAAGGCTCACCTGGAGCCTTGAATTGAACACAGTAGAAAAAAAACCCTCTCAGGCCAAGTATATTTTCATTTGCAAAAAAGAAACTGCAGTGAATCAGCACAGCTAGCCCATCTGAAAGAGGTGAGATGACCCCCTGAGCTGACATTTCAAAAGTGAGTAATTACTGATCTAGCCAAACCCTGAGATTCTCTGGTGAAAAGAATCCAGTGGTTTCCTTTTGTTTGATTTTTTCCCCATGTGACTTCAAAGTAAATTTTCTGTGATGTGAGATGAAGGTTTCTATAACTTCTATGATTAAAAAAAAAAAAATCAAAAGAAAAAAATCTTCTTTTACAATAGCAAAGAGTTTGGGAGCTTGGAAACATTACCATGAAAAAAAGAGGCATTGCAGAGAGATAAATATGGTTATTCCTTTTGAATGTCTAAGTCATTAGTTTATGTAAAAGTTTAGAATGTTTTCTGGTTTATCGCAAATGCCTCAGGGTCAATTTTGTAGGAAACATTTTCAGAATTCTCTTTGGCTAGGAATTTCATACTGGATTCAAGATGCCTTCCATATAAAAATGTTTCTGTGGAAATGTGTGGATATTTTCTGTAAGTGTGTGCTCACACAAGGCTTTTTGTTTTTTTTTTTTTTTTTTTTAATGAGAACATTTAGATTTTTTGGTAATAGAGAGTGCAAATATGTCTGATATACCACACTTCTTTAAATTTTACTTTATAATAACTCTTATAGCCACCCAATTTACACTTGTATGTAATGGGAATGATGATTTAGCTATGCTATTAAAGAGTACATGCCTAAAACACTAGATTTCTCTGAAGAGATATAAGGGCAGTTGTCAGAACTCCTGTGTGACTTTCTACTCAGGTCAGTGTTGCAGTTCTCATTCCCTGGGTGAGGAGATTTCCCTGTCTTCATAAACTGGGACCTGTAAAATTGCAACAGTTGTTTTCAATCAAAAAATATTAAGATGGGTGATTGAATTGCTGGGTGAATTTTATAGGTTTTGTTCAACAGAAAGAGTTTGAGATTAGACTATAATTGTTCCTTCCAGCCTTACAAATCCATAAATATTTCTATTGAATTAATAATGCTGATGGGCTGATTTGTGCTGATCTTACCTCTGCTGCTACTGCTGCTTTGTGTTCTTAACTGAATAAAGTGAGCAGAGCCAGGCTCGATAGCTTAACATTATGACAGTAATCACTAAACTATATAAATGTCTGTCATGGGTTTTAAAATTGTTGCATCAGGTAATTATTGGTTGCCTTGATCTTAACAGCTATGGGAAAATGTTTAATTGCATTACATTACATTTTATTTATTTAAACAGTGCCTTTGTTTGATCCAAAGCACCAGGGAAGGATGAGAGAACATCGTAAATTAATACTATCTGGCAGGCCAGAAGTGTGGGCTTATCTATTCTGTAGCACATCCATCTAAAGGGAACCAAAAACAGGAGTTAGAAATATGACACAATACAATATTACAGGTAGAAAATGTTGTGAGACTTATTATTAAATCTATTAGATGATACATTGCTTTGGAAAGAACCATATGAAACGATTGATGGGTGGATTAATTTATCTACTCATCCACCAGCCTTTGACAGTTGACAGTATCTCTGTCCTAGATTCATAGTGGGAATGAGGTGATACTTTGCTGAGAGTGCATTTGCTGTTAGTTTGGTCTTTTTTTTTGAAAGGAGGATTTCTAGTTACAAGTGAAGTACCTAAATCCCAGGTTCAGACAATCAAGTCCCTCTGGAAATCTGTGTCAAAGCATCTGGTCTGGTAATTTGCTGAACAACGAAAGTTTTTGTTTTTCCTTTTTTCCTGGGTTCCTCAAAGATTAGGGTTTTGGTTAAGGAAAATGAGAAGTAATAATGCCAGCAGGGACTCAACAAGAAGTCAGAAGACTTGATCTTCCTGTATATCCACCATCCTTTTTTATGAAACTAATCAAGAAACTTTAGTAGTGCCTACTGCATTTTTTTCTCTTACCTTTTTTGTTTCCCACTGGGCTTAGGATAATTGAATTTTCATACATAGTTCTTTAATAGTGTGGGATTCAGACTGTGATCTGAAGACTTGTTTATGATTAATTTAGCCACAAACTAAACAAAAAAAGTAAGTTCAAAGTATTGTGGACATAAAGACCTACTCATAATATACATTTGCGTACATTCTGTGCTTCAAAAACTGAAATCTGCAATCAGATGGACTTTATGGGTCTTTCTGATGACTATTATAGTCGGTGTGAGCTGATGTTGCCTCTGATATTCTCACTTTTCATCTTTAAAAATTATGTCTAAGTAGGGCTGGTAGAAAATTAATAAAAGTATTTTTAACTGCTTAGAATTTCTATAACTACTAGGTATTTTTCTTATTGTAGGAAGTTTTGCTTGACTAGGCTGATCACACAATGAAAAGACATTTCTTGTAAAATCCTTTTTGTCTTTTAATTTCACATGTGTAAATCTCATTTGGCTCCTCACTTGGGTACCTCAGTTGTCCTCTTTTTAATTAGAAGGAGTAAGTTCAGGTGTTAAACTCTACTCTCAAAATGCAGAAAAAGGGTAAGAAATAACAGGTACTACACACCAGTTCTCAGGCAATACCCAATTCTCAGTTGGCCTTATGATCCATTTCAGAACGAGAAATCTTATTTTCACTTTCCCCTAATACAACTCACTCAATTCTGCATTGATTTATTATGCTTCTGTGCTATAAATCTTATTAGCTGTGTGTGCATGTTTCTTTTACAAATACAACAGTGCCAGAAGTTTGTCCTCATCATAGTCAGACACTGTGTGAGCTTAATGGAAAAAGATAGCATGAAAATGAAGCAGGCTGAAAAAAAGATATGGAACTCAAAAATATTAAGTTTTGCAGGAATAAAGATCTAAACTGAAATGCAGTTGCACCTATTTCAGAAGTGCTTCCATCTGTGTTCTTTTCCTTTTTTTTTTTTTTTTTAAGCCTTTGGGGACTTTGGTAAAAGGGTGTTATGGACTCATTTTTTATGTTCCAGATTAATTTAGATTTTATGTAGATCAGATAAGCCCTTACCTTTTACTTGATCTACAATGCATCTGAGATTTTATTGCTATGAGAGGACTGTGTGAAGACACAAAGAAATAGCAGAGACTGAGGAACTGATTAAACCACACAAAAACCAGACATGTAAACATCTTGCATGCATTTTTGAATTCTCTCTGGCTTTATTTCAGGGCAGATACAGCTGTAAATGTTAAGTAGTGAAGCTGAATCTTTACCAAGACACTTCTAAGATTAAAACCATTGTGAATAAAATCTGTATTATTTCTCTTGTCTGTTCCTGGGTTATTTGCACACTATATACTCAAAAGCAGCACCTAAAAACTAAGACCTGACTTTCCTTATTGCTTGCACAAAGGAAATTGTAACATCCTGGGTGCTAAGAAGACAATAACCTGCCTGAGACCAATTCTAGCTGAGGACCAGAAATCAAGACTGTTTCTCTCAGCCTGATGTCATTTTCCTTCACACTTCCAGAGCAGATCTGAAAATTCTGTGAATCGGAGAACCTCACCACTTGCTCTTACATTTATGCTGAGAGAGATATGGTCTATTCCTTGATTATCTGGAGAGGAATTTTGAGTCAGGTGACTCAAAGACCAGTTCAGGCACAGCTTTCTGAGGCTGTTCTGAGAAGCTGCAGGGCTGTCCTACTTGAAAAGTTACTACATTTACCAAAACCCTGGCTGTGTAAAGAAGATTTCTGTCCTGACTTGTTATGGCTGATCTCCCCAAGGAACACCTCCCAGGCCTCACCTACAAGCATTTGCTATTATCTTAGTGCAGTTGTCACCTTCTCCTTGAGATCCTTGTCCTTGTGTGGATCATTCCTGAAGAAACTCTTGCCTTCCATTCTCCAAGGTCCAAGAGATCTGCTTTATAGTCCTTGGCCATGTGACAGATCTGACTGAGAGGTTGTAGGGAATACTGATTTCATTTCCCCTAAATGAGTCTTCAAACTATGCTGGTTATGTTTGCAATCCTGTTTCAGAAACCTTCTCTCACCTTGAAACAACCATGCAGTTTCCTGCTTCCCACTTCTGAGAAATGTTTGATAATCCCTCTCAAACTCAAAAGGTTTTTGTCCACACAAACATTAGAAATTGTACAATACTAGGTCAATGGAACCATAGAATCACCAAAATCAAATTTATCTTAGAGGTACTTGAATGGAAAACATCCTGAAATTGCAAGGTCTTACAATAATAACTCTTCTTTCTTCCCCTGATGAGTTCAGCACTGGCCTCTGTCAGAAGCAATTGGTGCGACACAAGAGTGGATGGGCCATTGGTCAGTATTGTTACGCCAGTTCTTAATTGTTTAATGTTCTGGTACGGATCTTTGCAACAACATTGATGCTTAACCCAATTTTTGGAAGGAGAAGATGTCAGGCTGCCTTTTCCATCAGCTCACACAGTCTATTTAGTTTTCCTAGGTTGTTTGGAAGCTTGATGGGGTTTAATTGAAAATGTCAAAAGGGAACATTTTAATTTGACTGCATTTGATATTGTGGCTAATGCATCTGGCAATCCATTGTGATTCAAAGCACACTTCACACTCCACAATTGGCATTGTTATTATTTTAAAAGGTGAGAACTTTCACTGTTAATCTACATGGGGTGCTTAGAGTAGTTTATACTCCATGTTGATTTTTTTTAATATTTATATTCTACTCTTCTTCAAGGGCAACATCCAAAGAGTATTTTCTGCCCTAATAAAGTTTCCACCTCGATCTTCAGGTTCCAAAAGATCACAAAATTTCTTAGATCTCTGGACAGGCTTGATTTTTATTGTTGGTCCAAAAAGAGGGAGAAAAACAAACAAAAAAAAAACCCAAAAAAACCCCAAACCCACAAACACAAACAAACAAACAAACACACACAAAAAAAAACCTCAACCAAACAAAACCAAACAAAACCCAACAAAACATTATATGTTAGGAACAGCAAATACAACTCTTTATTAGAAAGTTCATTCAGGATATGATAAAGTAAGGGTTAAGTCCCAGTTTCCAGTTCTCATTTAATGTGCCACAAAAGACTGAAAGAATTGCAACACAGACTCCATAATCCCTTTAAGTTTAGAGAGTTGTCCTGAAATAAAGGTTCATGCTCCGAGTATGGTTTTCAAAAGTGTTTCCCATCTTCACATGAGCATTGGGAATCCCAGTTGTCAGGTATAACAAAACACAATGAACCTGCCTGAAAGATTACACTTGTCCATCCTATAGGGTTTGATACAGGAAACATAACCTAAAAATACATATTTGATCAAGTCTGGGGAAAGATTTTGAGATTTTGTTCCGGTACAAAGTCCTTCTGTGCTTTTAATTTTAATTTTTTGCTCCCAGAATAAGGGCCTGGAACTGTCACAGCTCTATTCCTTGTAGTGACAACCAGCTGTTTTCCATCCCCTTCTATGCGAATACAATCGTAATATTTTTACATAGATCTAGAAAATTTACAACACAGAACCAAGTCAGGGTCATCTTTTTTCCCTGGGAAGCATTCTGCCCTTGAAAATTTTGCCTATCTTTATAGTATTTCAGGAGAATGCTCTTTTTTTTTTTTTTCAGAATCCTAAAGACAATTACATATGAATTGCCACAATCAGTAGCTTGGGATTTCCAGATAAAGATGATAGTGTGCCCACCTATTTTTGGGCAGCCTGAAACATGCAAGTCTTTTTACTAGAGGAAATATGCAATGGTAGGGAGATTAGGCGAATATGAAGTTCACTGAAAGTTGAGGTAAATCATAGCATCAGCTCTCGATTCAGCTCAGAGTGTTTTAATAGCTGAAGTCAGCATTGATATGAAGTCACTCATTTAGCAACATCTGCAACACATTGGCGTTAGCTAGCAAGTGTTAATTAAAAAAAAAAAATTAAAGCAGAAAAAAGGATCACCCAGAGTGATTGATCTTTTGAAATGTTTGACCTATTTTCTTATCTCGTAGCTGTGTTTAGCTTAGTGTTGAAATACAAAGCCTGCACCTTCAAGTCATGACTACTCTGTAATTTAGTTTCCCTGAACAACTCAGTATCTACTTGAAACATTAAAAATTTGATTAAAAGGGAGAGACTCCAAAGAGTCTTGTTCAGTGGCTGGAATCATAGTCCAGTGTGCTTTGTCCTCAGTGGAGAATAAGACCTATTTCCTCAGTGTTTCAGCCACTGAATCATGGAATTCTGGAATGGTTTGGGTTGGAAAGGACCTTAAAGTTCACCTAGTTTCAACCCACCTGCTGTAGAACACCTTCCGTTAGACACGGTTATTCATGTATGTCCTCATTCTCAACATTAATGCACTGCTGACTGCCACTCACTGCATCATTTCTCGCATTTTCTGATCGGTGTTAAATTGTTCATAAATCTTAAACTCAAAACAAGGTTTACAAAACATGGCCGGTAAACACAATTGACAAAGAATGGGAATTCCCTCTCAGTCCCTACCAAAACACACACATCTTTTACGGATACTGTCAAAAAAAACTTTATTCTCCTCATGATCCAAGTCCAAATATTTCATAAATTCCAATGCAGCTATACCAGCAGAGAAGAAGGGTCCCATAACATTAGTTATAAGACTTTAATCTCACTGTCTTTATCACTAAGGACAACAGTACAAGATTTGAGTCTATATCCTCAGTGTGGTTCCCTTAAACCTTGGAGGGGTGAGAGCTGAGATATAGGAAGTTAAGGGCATTTTAGATAACATTTTTAAAGAAAAAAAATAAGTATTGTTCTAGTTTATTATGAGTTGGGATATTTCAAAATAAGTGCTTATTGTTCCACATTTTCAGGAAATCTAAAGGGAGATTGAGACTTAAATAAAATAATCTGTTCAATCCAGTACAGAATATGAGTCTATTTCATTCTTACTATTATTAACAGAAGTGATAGCAAGCAAGTTTTAATGAAATAACAAGAGATTATTAAAAGCATTTTTATAACTAACGTTTAAAACATTTTTTTTCTTATCTTTTTAAAACTCAAGGAGCTCTCAAAATCTACACAATCACATAAAATATTTCAGTTGGCCTAACTTTATTAAACAGCAAAACCAAAGAAAATAATAAACCTTGTAACCAGGTAAAATCCATACAACTCTTCCTCTAAATTAAATACTTTTCTTTATTAAATTTTGCAATACAAACTAATTTTCATTGATGGATACGTGTTATTATGTGAAAATATCAGTTAATGAGTATTTAGTCTTTCCACTGTGACACAAAATTTCTAGCAGTATGTACTCTAACATTTCTAGAAATAACATATGGATAGTACAATGATCACAAAAACATTAGGAAGGCAAAAAAATAAATGCAATCTTGAAAATAACATTGCTGTTCCGNCAGCTTCCTCTAGACCCAACAGAACCAATCAACTGGCTAGTCTGAATATTGGCAACTTTTTTAAGCCACTTAAGAAGCTTGACACGCCTCTGTGAAACCACATTTAAGAACGAACAAAGCCCGGGAAAACTCTCTTGCTTCCAGCTTTTGGACAGGTAACTTGCTGGGGGGGCCCACGGCGCGGCCCAGCAGGTCCAGGCCGGGCCCTGCTCGGCGCGGCTTGGCCAGGTCGGCTGCGGCGCGGCTTGGCCGAGATCTCAGCCACTTCTGCTCGCTGGACACCCGGTGCAGCCCCCTCAGTGCAGGCTGGGCTGGCCGGGAGACAGCCACCCCGGAGCCACCCGGCCCTGCTCCATCCGCGGCCCTGCTCCGTGCAGGTGGCCCTGCGTGACCAACAGCGATAAGCGAATTCCTGCTGCAAGGCCCGGGTGAGATTAACTCTCTTAGTGCTGTAAGATTCCTCCAGAATGCATGAAGCCTGCAGACATCAATCCTCTCCCAGGTCAGAGGAAAGGGAATGGTGAAGGCACGTGAAGTAAACACCATGAAGACACCAAAGTCAGTGAAGAAGGAAGAGTTGAAACTCCGACAGAGGAGAAAGAGGAGATGCTTCAAACCTAGAAGCTGAAATTCTGTTGTAAAGCTATGGTGATGGACTATGATACATCAGAGTACCCGTTGTAATTTCATGAAAGCATGGGGGGTGGAGCGCTCAAACTGCAACCATGAGCAAAAGTACTTGTGCTGAAATAAGCAAGTGTTGAAGTAGCTGTGATTTGATGAAAAACTTGAACAGAGAAAGATTAAAGTGATGAAGACCCTTGCTCCCAGGGAAGAAGACCTCTGTTCCTAGAGATGAAGATGCTCTCAGAGATAGGTGAAGAGAACCTTTGCTCCTGAATGGCTCATCCTTAAAATGGTACCCAATTAGCTAAAGATTGAACCCTCGAATGCAGTTGTGGGAAAAGCTGTAAGTCGAGGGAAGGGACTTTCACATGCAAGCAGAGAACCATCCCGGGCGGCTGTCTTGCTGTGACATTGAAGCCATGAGAGAACTGTTTCTTGTGGAGATGTCTCCATAGCATGAACAAGAGAGACTCCTCTCCCTAAGTGAACTGAAAAAGATTATTATAGAGGTGGTAAACTGACTGAAAAAATCTCAAGGGCTGTCTTTTTTTTACATTGTAAGTGGGAGAAGGGAGAAAGGTGGGGGGAAGGAAAGTGTTCTGAAGGTTTAGTTTTCCTTTTTTTCTTTCTTTTAGGTCTGTTAATAAATTTCTTTATATTCTTTTAAGTTTTGTGCCTGCTCTGCTTTCTCCTAATTCTTATCTCCCAGAAGAAAAACAAGTAAGTAATGGATATTTCTAATGAAACCACTACATATACTTGTTAAAGAATTTTTCTGAAAGAGAAATAGGTCCTCTTTAGGATAACTGTGATACAAAAAGTCCAAATATTGAGAGTTTTTCATTTTTTCATTAATATCTGTGAGGGAGAAGTTAAAATACTCCCCTACTCCTCTATGCTCCCCACCACACACACACCTGAATTGGTGAGTCCAAGACAACAACAGCATCTAAAGAAATCTGAAATGATTCATTACAGTTTTGTTTGGGACCACCCTATGTTTTTCAGGTTGTTCTGTCTGATGGGAATAACAGGTTGGGTTGGACACCATGCCTTTTTCTTCTAAATTAGCATGGTTCATCTAAGAAGTCTGCAGCAACTAAATCACATCTTGCCCTAGTCAGTGCGCAGCTCAGGCTACCACAGATTACTGCTGATCTGACCCAAACCCCATGTTTCATTTGGAGCAGGGCTCTCCACTTCCTTGAGCATCAATAGATGCAATTATTCTGCATCAGTTTGCTCACAAGCTGTGTAGCAGATCAATGGGCTTTATAATGGCATATTGAGGCGTAAAAATAATGTAGGAGATAAAAGGAAACACTGGCTTTTGGGGACTGCCACCTGAACAATGCTTCTTTATATTTTAATGCATGAGGAAAAAAGAAAAAATAAAGAAATTTATCTTGATGAGGAAAAAAGTCTTTTGGTGGTCAGTTCACAAAGATTGGACATTTCCGTACTCCTCAGGGATTGGCACTTTCATTCGCACTGTAAAGGATCTGAAGACCAATTTTGCTGCTTTATATCATGACAATGATCATCACACCAGCTTTCACATTCACTTTCAGGATGTTTAGTGCCAGATGAGAAACGTGAGTACTCCTCAAAAAGGGTCTGTGTTGCCTGTTGCAAAGGTGAAGCTCAAAAACATCCTCAAGAGCAGAAACCTGGTTCCATATGCACAGGAGAATAATTTCATTCATGGGATTTTATGAAGTATTTCTCATGATATGGTCATTCCATGGTCAGACTTCATTTACTGCTGTGAAACAGTTCAAGGTCCTTGGAATAATTGTGTCTGACACCCTCCCTCGATCCTGGGAAGGTGGATATTTGTGCATGTGTGCTGAGGAGTGAGGGAGATGCCTGCAGAGAACATAATCAGAGGAAGCCAGGGACTCACCAAAGTCGGAAGTGGTTAGACAAACCCTGGGTTTAACATTTTCATCCTTTCCTGTATATCTTTCAGATTTGTTCTAGTATCAGACAGAGCAGCAATGCATTTATCTCAATCCCCAGTGCTATATGCCATTGCCAACATTATCTCTACATCCTTTGATAATTCGTCATCTACTGTCCCTGGGAAATCTGATCCCTGATTTTAGACAAACCTCTATTCCCTTCACTTGTAAATACAAACCTCAGCCTAAGAAGAAATCTCCTGCTTTGCAGTCCATGTGTCTAATTCATGGCTAGCATTATGAAGATTATAATGATTTTTCTTTTATCTCTGCTCAGCTAATACACTAGTGATTGGGGAGAAAACAGAATATTTTAGTTGAGATCCTCTATGTTGTTTGACACTCTGTGGTTGCTTCTATTTTTCATTCAGCTTCAGATTCTTGGGGAGAACTAAACCCAGCGCAGCCTTTGATCTTTTTGACTGGTTTCCTCAGTGGATGAAGCAGCCTTATAAAAAGGGCACAAGCCCTTTTTAAATGATAACATGCTGTACATTTTCTATCTCATTCAGCACCAGGGTGTTTGCAAAAAGCTCACCATCAGTATTCCAGCCTGTTTTTATGTGGGTCTCTATGATCTACAAAAAATACTTCCTGCTCTGCTTTCTCAGAAGGTCCATATTAATTTGCTATGATCATTTCATTTTCTACACTTTCCTTCACCTCGCATTAGTTTCTGCTGAAGCAAGCAAACTGTATGTGCTATTTTTGTCTGCAAGCAGAAGAGGTCTTTTTTGTCCCTTACTGTGACACGTTCTCTTCTTTTTTTTTTCCCTTTTCCTTTCCATTGTGCTTTTAAATTTCATGCCTTAGTATTTTAATATTCTTACCAGATTATTTAATTTAACAAAGTCCTGGTTGTGCCATGCAGATTGCCTGGTGTAAAGTCTTGCCACTTGTTCTGAGTAGTGTAATTCTGCTTTCGTCATTATGTACTTTTGGGTTAGGCAATACAGTTTCATGCTATTCCCTTGAATTTGTGAGGAAAATATTTATTAGAAGAGGTATTTCTGCTGTCCCAGGTCCATTCTTCATCTTAAGTCACCATGTGTCTTCACATCCTATTTCTCTTCACGACATTTTTTCTAGTACCACCTTCTTGAGAAACTTATTTGAAAAGTTCAGTAGCTCCACAAAACAAAAATTAACCAGACAATTGTTTTATTTTCATTGCATGCCAAATCTGTAGATGCATATTATGATGACATAACATTTTTATCCCAGCATTTCATTGGATGAGCAGCATATTCAGATCTTACTTTTTCTCCATATTAAATTTCACGTATTGTTTATCAAGATTATATTTCTGTCAATTATTTTTATTCAGAATAATCAGCAATAATAGCCTAAACCCATGCTTATACTCCAAAAGCTAGCTACAGCCACAGTATTCATGAAGACCGTCTACCAGTTGACCTCACTAATCACTTGAAAAAGAAAATTGCCTTAAGTTCTTGGTTAACCTCTTTATATGTGTGTGGGAACCGGTTTTCTCCATTCTATCAAAAACATCTTGGTTTAGCCTCAAATAGAATAAAGACCTTAAAAAATAAATATAAAATGAAAATACGGGAGGAAGAGTACTTTTTTCTTCAAAATAAATAAAAATACTCAGTTTTTATTATTAAATTATCTGCCATAGGCTAATCTTGCATTGACATTTGCTCAAATACTTTTTGAAATGGAAAACATTATTTGCTTCAACCACCTCAAACAAAAGCAGTAAGTCCACAGCTTTTTCTTTTGCCACCACAAAACAACAACAACAACAACAACAAGAAAAATCGATGAATCCAGTCCTTTTCTGTGAAAGGTTTCAGTTTCGATGAATCACCTTCTTCTGATGAAAAAGTGTTTTGCTGAAAAAGTTGCACCCCACTCTGTTTACTGTAGTGGCTTAGCTCTGGATGAATGCTTCCAGCAATCAGGATGGCAGAGGAGAATATAATCTGCAGGGCTATTGACTACTTGTTGAAGGCCAAAGAGAAGTTAACAATAAAACCTGCTGCAATGTACATTTAAGCCAGTTTGAGCAGAGAGAGGCTTATCACAGGCCTCAAGTGGATGGAGGCTTCTATTTAGCTCACCTAGCAGGTCTGCTGCAGACCCCTTTTTGAAAGGGCTGCTTGTACATAAAGCCCGAAAAATCCATCCTATTTCATGCAGGATGCTTAGTTTTGTCATCCATGTAAGCCCGTGAGAACTGGGGGTGCTGGAAGCAGGGCTCCAGATGTGCCCGTACCCCTGAAGAGCCCAGACCACATCACATCAAATTCAGCTGAAGGAATTCTAGTTTTAAGACCTGATATTATGTTCAGAACCAAAGTCTAGCTGTGAAGCACAGGACTGTGAAAACTTAATATGCTTCATTTTTTTCTTTCATGACAGCTGCTTGGCAATGTAAGATCTAATAAATAAATAAATAGATAAATAAATTTTTGAATGCTAACAAGTTAAAAACAAACATAGCTGAGGAAGGTAAAACCAGTAGAAAACATTCAGGTGTTTGAACTGAACGTTTAGTATTGGAGAATAATATTTTTGCTTTTAAAAAACCCAACATTAAATAATCCAGAGTAACAAAAGAAACCCCAAAGTGCTACAAGTAGGGTAACCACCTTATAACCAATCACTGTGGCAACAGACATAGACATAAAAATTTCCTTTTGTTGCTCACTTAGCACTGTGAGCTACATTTCATTTAGTCCCACTCACGAAAGCCCATTTTAGAAGAATGGACATAGTTCACCACAAAAAGAAAGAAGAAAGGCTAGAGAAAGGAGAAAGTCAGTTGTAGTTATTATTTATCATTACAGTCCCCTAATCCACTAAGCATCTTTTCTACTAAGCTCATTTTAAGACTTTCTCCCGCTCCATCTTCCCCACTGGAAACACCTCAAAAAAGCAAGTACATCAGGAAAAAAAGGTAGGAAAGAAAAATAGAACAATTACATGAACCAGACAAAATTACTAGAGTAGCCAAAAATAGACATGAGGGTTTCAGAGTGTCCCATTTTTACTAGTGATGCAGTCAATTGTATACTAATCTGAGTCATTGCGGATGTCCTTTGTAAAAAAAGTACATTAGATACATAAAAGCCTTCTCTTGTTTTGTTTCACATTCCTGTCTGAGGAATGTTCTGCAGGGGACCTGCCTATGATTCATCATATTTTTAGCTGCCCATCTTTTACATCTGAGAGAAGCTACAATTAAAGACTGTCTCCTATAGAGAGCATTAGCAGCAGCCAAGGTGGCAACGGGGCTTCCTGGTTTAGGAGGTGAACACAAAGTCACTTGCAGACATGTAAATAAAATAATTTAGAACAATAATGAAGAAAAATGGTATTGTTTGCAGAGATCACAATGGGCCTCGGAGGCCAGCACAGGCTACTCAAATTTAGTTTGAGTATCAACTCTTTAAATTCTTGCACAGAGGTTATGGGTACAAGTATTCTCCTCTTTTTTTTTATATTTTCCCTGTGGCATGAGCTGCCTTTCCTTTAGCTCCTGACAGACCAATCATCACTGACAACGGAGTATCAGAATCTCCCTCAGTTTATGTTGTGAAGGACTTCATCAGCTGTAAGTAAACATTGTCTCCAAGTCAGAAACAGCTCACCAGCTGCATATTTAAAACTTTATTTGCAAGCTCCTTGTCTAAAGAAGGCGCCTTCTAGCAGACACTTAGCACACAGAACATCTCCAGCTCCTATGGTGACATTTTTGAAGGAACACAGAGGTGACAGGGGCATCATAAGCAGTAGGTTGAGCAACCAAACACTTGCTGACACCTCACCAACCCTCTGCTTACATTTTTTCATCTGGTCTTTGATATTAAATATATAAAAATGGATGGAGTGTCTGAATCACTTCAGTAATTCACAGATAACTATCAGGACTCATGGAGGATTTTGTGAAATAACTGCACTTTATTTTCTTTGGGACGTGAATTTGAATACATGATACCCAACCTACAAACTGGGTTACCAAAAGAGTAATTTAGCCTAGCATTTAAATAACACAATTATGGGCACTGCTATTGCCAACCTGGAAAGTTAAGAGCATTCTGACAGAATATCTTGAAAACTGGGTGCCAGAAAGGAATTGCACCTCCCTCCTTAAACACCTCCTAGTTTGTGACACTATCAATTGCTTTCCCTTTTTAATTATTTTTGTATTTTTTATTTATCACGTGAATACATGATATGTACACTTTGTCCTGAAACTGTAGAAGTTGTTCATTAATTGATGAACTATTGAGGAGCTGTTGTCTATTTCCTTTTAAAAAAATATAAGGCACAAAGATATTAATGTGCTCACCTAACACTGTAATCTGGGATATTTAATGTTTTATGTAATATGATTTATTTTGTAATACTACTTTCTTTTTCTCAGAAGTCTCAGAGTGAGTTTCTCGATCCCTTTTGGATCTGCTAAGTACGTCTGTAATGTAAATAATAGTAAATAGATTTTTTTTTTTTTCTCCTGTCAAGACAATCTAATTTGGACTCTTCCATCACACTTATCACTGGAATACCTGACAAGTTGTCCAGTTGCTTTTGAAATTCTTGACAAAGAATCCTAATTTAACCCAGAAGAAAACTAGCCTGACTCCCATTAATGTCATTGAAAGGTGGGGATGCTCACACCAAAATAGAATTAGGTATAATAAGCCCAGAAGTCATACTCTTTATTTCAAATAGTAGGATTTTTTACACATGATAAAAGGTAGAGAATACTGGAAATGCATTCCCCTTCTATTTATCGGATCGAAGATCCTTTGTAATCTTGGAAAAAGGGTGGATATGCTTTTTTCTTGAGTAGAAGAAATTCAGGTTCGTATTTTAGTGTCTGTAAAGTTCCATTTTAATTACGGGAAAATAATTTGAGGGAGATTGGTAATAGGCAAAACTTTGAGACCTTTTGTTCTTTAGTGCAGTGAAGGAAACCTCATTAGACAGGATTTTCTTAGTTAGCAGGGCTTCAGGGTTAATGAGCTGTGAGTGATAATATATAGTAGTAATCCCTCATGACTATAACAAGTTGTATTTTATAAACTTCTTAATCTCAGTAGTGAAAGAAATGTGGGGTATGGGAAAGAGAAGAAACTAATTTTCAGGGCTCATGGAAATTCCAGTCATTTTACTCCCTGTGTGGAAGTTGTTTGGGAGAAAACCCTACAGATACCACATGGGCAAAGAATAGGATTATTACCTTTGTAGTTACACAAATGTCCCCAGAATGACAGGTCTAAGCATTACCGTTCTAGGTAGACAAAGCTAGCTACATGTGGCAAAGAGAAATGCAAGAGAATCTCTTTGATGAAGAGTAAATAGAAACGTCATTTTGTACGTAATTTGGGGATAAGGGTCAGAGACGCTGAAAAAAAAAAATGATTAACAAAAGAAGTATAAAATAGAATAGATATACAATTATTACTGCAAACTCTCCTTGAAGGATCCTGATAAGTGGGGATGATGCCCAGCACCCCGTTTGTGCATAGCGACAGCAAGGAACATCAAAATGACGTTCGGAAAAGTTGTCATTCTGCTAAACCACCTCAAAACAGATCATAAGTACTACCTTCAGCCTGCAAGAAACAAAAGTGCGCTTTCAATGCGTACCTCGAAGGTATGGAAACATACCTCTTTGTCCTGTTGATGGTGTCAATGAATTTCCCTGGACTGGGTTAGCTTTCTTTTCTTAGAACCCTCTGCTGGAAATATTACAGACTTTTTCCAGCTGAATAATGTGAAAACCCAGTACTTTCAGAAGAAGTTAAAAACCCTTTCTCTTCTTGCCGGTTACTCTATTTTGTAAACAAATCCGTCAGATTCCTTCAGTCAAGGGATGAGGGCCTCAGTTAAAATAAGGAAATTAGTATCCCACCCAAGAGCTGGTCACCAGCAAAAATCGTGGGACACATTATGATATTCTTTTCTGGGGCTTGAGCAGAAGAATATACTTCAGTCTGCCTGAATGTCCTGGGTTGCTGTATAATCTATTACCATCCTCATGAGTTGTTGAAACCAGGTGGGGCAATGTTTCCTGGCCTCCTCCCTCCGGACTATCTTTCTGCTAATGGCCCATCAATGCCTTGCCATGACTCAGAGATAACTCCCCCCGGACTATCTCCTGTTAATGAGCCCATCAACACCTGGCCTCATGACTCATCATCCCATTGTGAGATGCTCCACCTGGAAGGAGGAACCAAGCATTCCACCCTGGATAATCTGAGATTCCGAACACCACAGACACCTTTCCACTGGATTCCCAGAGGACAGGAGCTACATAGCCACCACTGGACCTTCTGAGGAAGAGCAGACCCTTCGACCGGACCACCGCTTCGACAGAGCCACATCCACCACTTCAGCAGGACTGCAGCCACCATCTTATTGTACTGCTACCGCCACCCTGACTAACAGGGTGTCAGATTGTATCCTGACTCTGACAGTTTAAAGCAGTGTATTCCGCCTTTATTTTTTTTTAATTTCCCTATTAAATTGTTATTCTGACATGGTGCCTCCCACTGGTTTGTTTTCAAACTAGTGCACTGTATTATAAGCGTTATATTGTCAAAGAGAATAGTTTAGATCAATTGGAGGTACAATCATTTTGATGAAAAATATTTATTTTATTTTTTTTTTACCCCAATGTTTATTTAGCTTTTAATCTAAAGTAATACTATGCACAAATGTTTATATTTTTCTACAGTCGCTTATTAACAATAACCCTCTGGGAGAATTTATAAATATCAACAGTGGTATTTGTGACCCTTCAGAAATTTTTTCAGCTGAGACTAATACTTAAGACATGAGCAATCTCGGGTGCCACTATTTAACATTTGTGAGAGATATTTGTGTAATAATTTTAGCTTTTCAGTGAAATGTTGCCAGCACCAATCCTTGCAATGCCCATATGAGAACAATAGTGAGTATTAATACTGAGCTGATGTAAATCACTGTGATGCCATTGACTAGGACTTGTTGAATTTTTTCCTTTCAAAACTGCTTTTCTAGACAAAATTAGGTTTTATGTTACTTACCTGTTAAAAGGATCTGCTTTCTGGGGAAAAATAGTTTTGAAGGAAAAAAATTACCGAATATATATGGTGGACTAAAAAAATGGATATTTTACTTCTGATCATTCACTGTGATTTTTAGGGGAATTGCTCATCAGGTGCTGCACCTTCCTTTAGGAGACAAGTTCTTCAGCTGTATTTCACCCTTCAGGATATGCTCTTGAAAAAGCAATAGATATTTCAACAAAGGCATTTTGATTTCTTGTTTAAAAAAAAAAAAAGAAAACATCACAGGATGTTTCTAATAGAATAACTGGTCAAAGTTTTCTAAAGGAAGGTTGTGATTGTCTGGTTGGCCACAGATTTGCCATAAGCCGCTTTCTTTGAAGGACTTCACCAAGGCTATAAATACAAGACTTTTCATGGAAGTGGTTTAAGGCTTTGGCTTGTATGGGAACAATGAGTCAAGTGAGGGTTTTTTTTTTTTTTTTTTATTTTGATATTTAATTTGAAAAATATTTCGCACAATCTGAAAGAAGATGGAAAGAAGACAACCATTTTGCTTTGTATAGTTTGGAGGAAAGCATAGTATTTTTCCTAAATTAAAGTGCAAATAACAATGCAGCAACACTAAATAGAATATTTGTTATATAGAGATATAAATATGTATAAGTGTGTGTGTGTGTATATCTATAAATATATATATTGTAAAGTAATTTGCTTGTACTTTGAAATAAGAGCCTGGAAGGTGAAACAGCTTTTTATGATTTGAACTGGTTTAAGATTTTAAGACTTCAATTTGTATATGACAAATCATTTTACAAGAGGAAGCAACAGCGCTGCCACATTAACAATAAATTAAGAAACTTCCCTAAATTCTCTAAGTGTAATAGATGAGGACAAGGCTCTTGTTGGCATTGGTAGACTCTGAATTAAGGCTGTGGCAAGAACAATTACTCTCATGGTGTCCTATTCAAATAAACCATGTAAGCAAGAGGTTCTGCATAGATTGGAGCATATGTTTTAAGTTAAAGACATGCTGAAATGTTGTCCTGAACAGGGATGTTTCCCTAAAGTAAGGCTATGGGCTAGCTGCCCAGTTTGCAATATAATATGAAGAGAGAGTGAAGTCATACAGAGAAAGTGTGTAAGGAAAAACAGTCTGGGAAATGCAAACCATACAGGGCCAGAGAGGTACCATTGTTTGTAATTAAAGATTGAAACACCTTGGAACAAAACTCTTGAAATAAATTTGGAAATAAAGTGTAATATTACCACAGAGTCATATTGTCAGTAGCAAGAGTATTGGAGAGGGGGGAAAAAAAAAGGAGAAAGAGAGAAAAAACCGAGTGGTAATATTTTAAAGGGTAACCAATGCTCACTAGCAGCTGCAGTAAGACATTAAGTAATAGAGCACACTAATGTTAACAGCTCTCTTGGTAAGAGTGGTAAATGAAATAAACCTCAGCATTCGGTGTATCATTAATCTATAGTGAATAATGGCACTGGTAGTGTAAGGAGATTAAAAAGGGCATTGTAAACATTTGTGGCTGTATAATATACAAATTAAAAATGTGTGAACGCTTGCAGCTGCATAATCTACAAATTAAAAAGTGTAATAGCATAGCATTAATTACTGGCTGATCAATTCGCCCATAATTGCTGGCATGTAGATGAACAATTACAGGTCCGAAATGTTATTTGAGAAAGAGACATTGACCTTGGAACCATAAGAAATGATAATATGTTATAAGGTAATACAGGCTTGTGTCAAAATCCTCTATCAGTGTATGTTCTTGCAGGCCAGTTTGCTAGCAGCCCTAATCATACTTTTCTCTGTATGTTATTGTGACTGAAGTAGACAATTTTCTGCCTAAGAGAAATATCTGACTGCTCAGTATTTCCTGCAGCCTGTATGTCGATGCTTACGTGCATGGGACAGATTTGATGGCCTGTTGTGGTGGGGCTATGACATGGGTGGACATGAAAAAAGCAACTGACATCACCTACCTGGACTTGTGCAAAGCATTTGAGACTGACCCGCACGACATCCTTGTCTGTAAACAGGAAAGAAGAGATTTGACAGCTGGACCACTGGGTGGATGAGTCGCTGCCTTGAAGGTCACGCTCAAAGGGTTGTGCTCAGTGGTTCAATGTCCAAGTGGAGAACAGTGGAGAGTGGTGTCTCTCAGGGGTTGGTATTGGGACCAGAGCAGTNCTGATCAATTCGCCCATAATTGCTGGCATGTAGATGAACAATTACAGGTCCGAAATGTTATTTGAGAAAGAGACATTGACCTTGGAACCATAAGAAATGATAATATGTTATAAGGTAATACAGGCTTGTGTCAAAATCCTCTATCAGTGTATGTTCTTGCAGGCCAGTTTGCTAGCAGCCCTAATCATACTTTTCTCTGTATGTTATTGTGACTGAAGTAGACAATTTTCTGCCTAAGAGAAATATCTGACTGCTCAGTATTTCCTGCAGCCTGTATGTCGATGCTTACGTGCATGGGACAGATTTGATGGCCTGTTGTGGTGGGGCTATGACATGGGTGGACATGAAAAAAGCAACTGACATCACCTACCTGGACTTGTGCAAAGCATTTGAGACTGACCCGCACGACATCCTTGTCTGTAAACAGGAAAGAAGAGATTTGACAGCTGGACCACTGGGTGGATGAGTCGCTGCCTTGAAGGTCACGCTCAAAGGGTTGTGCTCAGTGGTTCAATGTCCAAGTGGAGAACAGTGGAGAGTGGTGTCTCTCAGGGGTTGGTATTGGGACCAGAGCAGTTCAACATCTTTGTCAGTGACATGCACAGTGGGAGAAGGTGAATTTTTTGGGTATGTAATGACAAGCCTCTGCTCTGTATAAGACAGGGGGGTGAACCATCACCACCAGAGACTGTGGGCCTGGCTTTGAGGCCAGTGAGAGGCAAATCCTGCGAGGTGGTGTTTTTCATCATGGCATTGTCTTACCTTACACAACGCAATTGTAAAACCCCTCTCCCCTCCCCCCAGGAAAGGTCCTGAAGGCTTTTATCCCTTCTGATAGGGCATAACTGTCTCTACTGACATGCAATGCAGCTGTCATGTCTTAGAAGGTGTCAAAACCCATCACAGATGGCCAAAGCACCCCCAGACTCATTTCTGGGGGCCTTCCACCAGAGGTACCTGGGCATTTCCACCAAGCCTAAACATGTTTTAACTCATGAGACTTCGTGTTCTGGATGCTTTTTCCCCACTCCCAACAGATCAAGATGGCAATCATCACTTCAAAAACCATCAATTCAACCAACAAGTATCTAAATTGCAACAACTAAGTCTCATTGTGAGACCCATGAGTGGTGATATGTTTATAGTCTGTCTTTCTCCCTTTCTCTCTTTTTCTCTCTTTCGCTTTCTTTCTCTCTTTCTCTTTCTTCCTTTCTCTCTTTCTCTCTTACTTCCTTTCTTTTTTTTGTTTCTTCCTTTCTTTCTTCCATTCTTTTCCCTTATACAATTTCTTAAGAATTATCTTTACACTTTCATATCACTATATCACTATAGGTAATAATAATTAAAATGCTTACATACCTGATTTCCGATGCAACCACATGGTCCTAAAATAAACCCCACGTATATGTATTTACAAACACCAACCATTCACTGTTGTTTCACTCTAATCCACCCCAAGAGGTCCATTAACAAGAACCTGGGTTGCCCTTGCCTTCAGGGGCAGGTCATAACAAGAGCAGCCCCGAGGAGAGAATGCACCTAGAAAAGCTGCAACAGGTAAGAAATCTTGAAACTAAAGGTAGAAGGAGAGAGCTTTGCATAAGAGAGTCTTGGGTGGGAGACTGGAGGTATGGCTGACCTAAGACCAAAGTTGAGAAGCAGTAAGAGAAGACTAGCCTTGAAAAGGGAGAGGAGATAATTAAATCTTTTCATGTGTAGGCACTAGTTATATCATCCTTAATTACATACTGCTTTTCTACTAGAGGCGAAAACCACAGTGGTTTGTAGATGGATGTTATTGCATAATTAAGAGCAGACAAATCTGACATTTCCTTGCTTTAGTTGCAACAGTAATAACTTTTCTAATGTAATGCATAAAATTTATATACAACATTTAGGCCATGATTCTGCACATTATGTCCTCTTGCTAATTACTTAAATAACTCCACTCATTTTAATGTCACTTCCATATACTTAAAATCAATCCTATGTACATGCAGAAGGTTGCATTGGTCCTTGTCTCAGTCCAGAGACATTTGTAATTCTGTTCACTTGTCCACTGTTTAAACTTTCTGTACCTCCCTATATGCAGTCTGGTTTGATTACACAGTTCACCTCCCATCTACATAATTTCATTTTTTCTTTCATGACATCAGGTAAAATCTCAGAGTCTGTGCAAGAGAAGAACACCAACTGGTTATTGGCAATAGCAGAGTACATTTGGAACGCTATTTCTCTCAAAAGAAAATTTAGTAGCAGGTTCAGTAGAACTCCCCTGACTAAGAAAAAGTCCTCTTGCAACTGAAAGCATATGACCCCAATGCTCTGCTCTATGGACTGCCTCTCCAAAGAATACAAAATCAAATTCAAGATCTTAGGCCTGATAGTCACTGCTCTCCACGGCCTCTGCACAGCTCATCTGAGAAATTACATCTTCCTGTGCAGCACTGTCTGTCCATAACAAAAAACAGTAACTCTGACCCTGGGAGTGAGACCTGAAAGTGCTGAGGGTACGTGTGCAGAGAGTCCCAAAACACATCACTGAGGCCAAGAAATGCAACTTTTCCAGTAAAAGTATAAAGGAAGAAAAGCAAAACACCCCTCAGACTCACTGGCTTTATTCAGTTTACTTCTCTTCTCTTTGGCAGGGATAATCTGCAAAGAGTCTGAGACACTGGAATGAGACTGGAACTTGTAAATTTCGCATTTTTTGTAGTTTTACCGCCAAGGATTTTCATCTCTTTAAATAAAGTTGCTTGTTCAGATCACCCATTTGAAAGAGGAGGTGGCCATTCACTGGAAATGCCAGTTCACCCTCATTAGGTGGTGGGAAGCTTTGTGTCTTTGCTGGAAACCATGGCTCATCTCATTTTCTTGCACCTGTTCCCTGTGTGCTGTTGGTGGACATTGCTGCCATGGGCCCCAAGGGCACATATGTGGAAATCCTTCGATATCATTAGGACCCTTTTACATATTTCACATATCTTTTTACCTTGTATTGACCTGTGATTCCATGTTGCACCCAAAGTCATTATGTATTGTGTATCTTATGCATGTGACATACTATTTCTTGTCCTTGGGTCTTTTTTGAAATATGATTTGGCATATGACAGCATGTCCTTTTGAGGAAAAGTATTTTCCACAAGACAAAAAGAAATTGGTAAAAGAACATTTCACACTCTTTATTTATAACTTGTTTTAGAGTTTGGGTATTTTTTTCTGAGAAAACTTGAAGAATTTAATATTTTTTTTTTCCTACAAAAAAAGTCTTCAAAAGAAAATTGGTTATTGGACAAGAATAATAAAATAGTAAGAAAGAAACAACCTAAAATATGTTGATAAAAATGAATATTTAAAAACAAATACTTTTAATTTATATTTTCAATTTTTGTTGATTTTATCAGATGATAGAATTTTTGGGTTTTTTTTCCTACTAGCTATAGGTTCATTGCCTTGTTCTTTACAGCTTTTCTGGGAATAATTTTGTGAAGGCAGTTCAGAAGGCCAGACCGGACTAAATCTGTATTTTCAGGTTAAAACAAAGTAGTAAGTACCCTTGGGTTGTCCATGAATGTCCCAAAACCTAAAGTCAAAGGAGAGAAAAAATGACCACTTTGACCTTTTGTCACTGATGGTGACTTCTAAATGATTCAGATTTTGGACAGTCAGTTTGATATATATTGTACAACCATGTATTTGTGAAATACAGATGGTCTACTCACTCAAAAACTGCCATTTCTGCCCCTAAAGGTACATCAAATTATATTATGTTGTGTGGATGGTTATCTTTTAAGATGCAAAGGTGCAAATCGCCCCGACATATATATGTGTGTGTATATATATATATGTACTCACATATACATACACGTATCTATGTATATATGTATAGATGTAGATATATATATATATACACACATACACATGTAAAGCACTAAGATGAGGCTGAAGAAGTGCAACAAACTGCTTTTTCAGAAATTCCAGCCTCATGTCTTCTATGACATGCAATTATAATTGCTATATTAACAATTAGGATTTAATGGTGGCTATCTTTTCTGAACGTTGAAATTGATAGAGGAAAGGGTATTTTGGTGCCAGAATGCTTGATGGAAAGAAAATGTTGAGATCTGCAATCAAAGATGGTGTTTTCATTGCTATTAAAACCTTCTCTGTGATGTCCCTGAGCTATGCAGAGCACCATGAATGGATAGAACCATAGGGAGGGAGCAGTATCTTTACGAGTCTGATGTGGTTGTATGCTCAACTCACCTTAAAATACATAAGACCAATGTCTAATAAGACCAAATCCTTCATCTCTTCTTGAGCAGAACATCCTTGGAAAAGCAATGAGTGCCTTTTAAATATGCCTCCTTTGGGATTTGTTCATCATCAAAAAACAGGACTGAATTTCAGCAGCAACAGTAATGGCAATAGGTGATTTTGGTTTCACTCCCCACTTTCACAAAATAAAACTATTATCTCCTGAAAGATTATGAAACATTAGATTTTGCCTATAAATCTTCCTACAGATAAAGGGAAAATGATTCTAAAATGCCAATGAAAAAATATTTTTATTTTTAATTTAACTTTTTTTTCTTTTCAAATTTTCAGTGTTATTCATATAATGCTGCACACATTGGTTTCAGGTTGAATGTCTCATGGTTCAAGTAAAAAAAACCCACTGTGTTTTATATCTGAAATTAGACTTGTAATTATGTCGTGAATGAATCTTTTTAATGTCTTCATCACCAGTTTTTACTCATTCACTCTTTAAAATTACTGCAAGATTTCCGCAATCCTCACATCATCTAGAAATCATCAGTCACATTGAAATGATGCAAATCTTAGCCCATTATCATTTTTGACGTTATGTTATCTGATGTGTCGGTCACCGTGGAGCTGTGACAGTGATAGGTACCCCTCACCCTCAAGGGCTGCACTTTAACCACAGAGCATTTTCCCTTCAGTGTTGGTTTGTGTTTCAGGGAAGTGATGGTTCATGTTGTGTCTGATGGGGAAGAAGAAATCTGAAGATAAGAGAGTCTTTTGGTCAAAATCATTAAGAAAGTCCTTGTGGAGCCAGCCACACAGAAGATGTTGGTTGTTATGTGGCAACCAGCGGATTTGACATCTCCCTTTACACATAAGTAGATTGATACTCTGCTTAAAAAAGGGAAAGAATGGTGGAAAAAAGGCCGTTTGGCTTCTCAACATGAGGCAAGACTTCTCTTTCACAGCATTTGTATGTCATGCTATGAGAATGAAGAGAAAATAAAACAACTAAGACCAGATGCCGATCTTACCCTACGCAATCATCATGACAGGCAGTTTATACAGTGGTAAGGAGTGTTTCTGTCCAATATTTAACAATTGTTTCCATGACACTGATGTCTATTGCACTGTGTTTTTATTTATTACATTCTGGAATGGTTATCCTCTTTTATACATTGATGACTTTTAGACGGACTGAAATTTTACATAAATTCTCTTCTTTCACAAGCTGCAGATGAAGGGGAGAAGAGGGAATGAGCAGTGTTATTTAGGTGTTTTAAAACCTTCAGGGAAAGGTATAAAACATTATTTAGACTCTAATACTGGTCACAGAGTATATATGCAGATTTTAAATTAAAGCCACAAAGAAACAGAGATTTCAAGATAGAAGACATTAGTTCTTTCTTTACTGGTCTTTCTCTTCAGCCACATCCTTTGAAATTTGTGATAACCAAGGTGATCCTAAAGCTGTATGAAGCCAGGAGGACTTCAGAGCTCCAGAGAGAGTAACATCACACTCTGCTGCACCAGCTCTTCAGCCAGAGGTGTATCACAGTGGGGTGTTCTCAAGGAACAAGTAAACCGGAAAGGATATTGTGTTTGCAGCTCTTGGATTGGTGGAATGGTTGGCCATTACATCAAAACCTTGAAGGATTATTTCTACAAAGATTTTTTTGGGGGGTCAAATGACAGTCTGGCCATGACATCCACCTCTATGACCTTGCCAGTTCTGAGTGCAGGAGAGGATGTGTGGCATGGAAATAGCACTGAGACATAGCAGATCAGCCTTTGGTTGCTTAACGGCCCAAAATATCTAAATTTAGACCAAGCATACAAGTTTTTAAACAGAATGCTGGTGAAAGATACTGCTTTACAAAGGATACCAACCTTGCATCTTATTCCTGGCATAATACATACTGCACATTACATTCATTCTTCCTTTTTTTTTTTTTTTCCAAATCTGAATTAAACCTTAGGGGTCATATCAGTCTTAAAGTTATTGGCATCCAGAGGCAGAGCTGAATTTTCAAAATATCTGTAACACCTGACTCCCACAGCTAAAACAAAGTTGTTTTAAAAATATGGCCCCTTAGACTGTATATAAGCTTATATCAGCATTCCCCCCCCACCCTCCCCTGTGAAGTGTGGCTTGGAAGTCACAGCTGGCACATTAGAAAAAAGAAATAGAGTAAAATGAATAAAATATACTCTCATTCACAATTTCCTAGAGGCTCCTTGGTTGTTAATTGAAACTTTTGTCTACTTTATTGAACAATAAAAGTGACAGAAACTACTCTCAGGTGTCCTTCAGTATTAAAAAGAGGATAAAGGGTTCCTAGCAAAGGTGACAGAAATTAATGTGGTGAGCCCAGCTATCAAACATTTTGATATGTGAATTGCCTGATATTTCTATAATGCCTTCTTATGATTGGAAATGTTATCGCTTCTATTGAATCAATAGAAAATGTTAAAGCTCCGTGGAACCCCAATTACAAAATAAAGCTAGAAGGTTAACATCTGGGACCAGCAGAGATAGAAACAATTTCTATTGTCATACCTTTCTGACAAGTAAATGTCAGAAACATAACACCTTCCGCCAGTCTCAGTACCGAGCACATGTAAAAGAGTGATTGCAAGGCAGTCTCAAGTCAAATCACCTGTCATCTCAGTTTTGACATGGAATTACTTTTGTTTTATGCATCTATTAACCTTGAACTATCAGCATTTGTTTTAATGTTCTGGTCTGAAGTGACCTAAATGTACTTCTTTAATGCACTTACTGCTGTAGCTAAAAGGGGGAAAGAACAGGGAGGGAAAAAACCTATTAAGAGGGGGTGGGGGAAGTTGTCTGTGGCTTCTGTGGCATCCCTGGCAGTGCAGCACCCTATTTTCCAGCTCCTCCCTAGGAGCAGAAATATCAGGCATTCACCTTGCAAAAAATGTGTGAGAGCCCAGAAGTGTCAGCAGCATCTTGAACAATGTTTCTGGCCTACAGTCTGATGCTGTGCTTCCCACTTTTTGTCACACCAGGGCTTGAAGAAAGCAAGGAGGAAGGACAGAGGATGAAGAACCCTCCATATGTTGCAAGAAAATCAAAGATCTCTGCAGTCCCAGGTGCGGTGATGGCTGAGACATCACTATCAAAAAAGTTATGTCTGAAAAATTGCACGTCTGATCTAAATTCTGGAGTCACATAATAATATAGAGATGTTGGTGATCTTCTCCAACCAGGACAGACCACAGCAGTACAGTGTTGCCTGGATATTAGAATATGAGACATTAAAAGTTACACTAGAGTAACTTTTTAGAGATTGTCCCCAATTTCCACTAGCAAAAAGAAAATCCAATCCAAAATAAAAAGACTTGAAATTACCAATGCCAACCATTCCTGAGCAAAGAAGAGAAAACCTTTTCACCTGTAAGTTTTACACTGTGCCTCCCACCTTAATTTCCCTGTAGTGCAAAGAAAGAAGGGTGTCCTTGAACCACCAATTGAACAAATTATGAACAAAATATGTCCCAATTAACAAATTATTTGTTGGTTGGAACAATTTTTTCTTAAGGAAACACATAATTTGAACTCAGCTTTGGAAGTTGACTGCCTAGAAAAGTCCTTTTCATTGGAAGATGCAGCCTTTTGATCCTAAATTTTGTCTGGACATATTGAAGATTTTTAGGCATGTTTAAGTTATTCTTAGAGCTCCTATTGCCACAGTGCTTGGGCTTCTTATACACTTTAATATGGTAAACCTCAAATCTTTCTGAAGGACATTTTTTGTTAGAGGAATCTAAATTCCAGACGTCTAGTCCATCAATTATGTTAATAGCAGTGAGGTCCTACTGCTTGACAATGACTTTTGGGTATAAAAATTTGAAAATCTAGGATAGTTAGAAAGGGCCAAATATTTGTACAGGTCAAATATATGGGGAAGAGTGTAAGAGAGCTTTCAAATGCATCAAAGTAGTTCAGTGTTCATTTCAAACTGTCACTCCTCTGATGTCCAATCAGACTTGGACATTTGAATCTCTTGTTGTTATTATTTGTATGCAAACTACCACATTCATCCCCTTCTAGGAAGATTTCTACTGTTATCTTACACCTCAGAGTAAGAAAATGTTCTCTGCTAAATCATTATATGTCATTTTTCAGGGAGCTGCAGTGTCCCTGGAGTGTGTGACTTTCTGGGGTTAAGAGAGTTCTTTTCATAACCTGTTCTTTTTCCAGGTTTTGCCTCCTCTAAACAAAAAAAAAAAAAAAAAAAAA
>VZTI01001575.1:290446-300575 GCA_013397865.1 Struthidea cinerea | reverse complement strand
TTTTTTTTGT
Source organism: Struthidea cinerea (assembly GCA_013397865.1). NCBI lineage: Eukaryota > Metazoa > Chordata > Aves > Passeriformes > Corcoracidae > Struthidea > Struthidea cinerea. Next base: position 300,565 of record VZTI01001575.1, on the reverse strand, counting down.
TTGTTTGTTTTTTTGTTTGTTTGGTTTTTTTTGGTGGGAGGGGTTGGTTGGTTTGGTTTGGGGGGTTTTGCTCATTTGGGTTTTTTTTTGTTTGTAATGAATATGCTTCTTTACATACAGCTAAATGCAGGGTTTCTGTGAACATTTTGAAAATAGAACCAGTCCATCCAGGTTGAGTAAATGCATTTTAGACATGGGACCATAAAGACTCTTGTCAATTAGGTACCCAATTTCTATTCTCCTATCTGGTACAAATATGTGATGTCTTAGTGGAGGCTGTGATGACACTTAGAGAATTCCTGGAATCCCTTTAAAGGAAACTTCAAATCTGCTGCTGCTTACACACAGAGACATAATACTAGGAAAAAGTCATGTAGTGTGCTGAAATATTCTGGGTTTTGGTAGATTTATTTTCTTACAAGAATGAGCTGGTTGCACTCCCTCTCTTCTTGCTTCTTTGATATTCTGTCTTAGATTCACCTTTCTTCTATGCTGTGAAAATATTTGGCTGACACAATGCGAAAGAGGCATTCAGTCTGGTTTTGTGTATGTTTCTTTAGATTAAAATTAATTATGTTTTGTAATTATTACTTTTTCCCATGCTTTAAATTGAAATTTTATTTTTTTTAATAAACTGGCCAGGTCAGATCTACCTGAAAAAAAGTTACTCTTTGTATCACAGTATTTATTACATTCACAATGCCTACACAAACTATTTTGGTTGTACTCTATGGGCATTTTAGTTTAGTTTAGTTTAGTTTCATTTTGTTTCCAAGTAGGAGCAATACTTATTGTCACTCTTACTATGTTATTGACTACAAACACAGACAGGAGGGCTGAAGATGAAAAATCCTTTTAGACACTAGTGTTTCAAATGATGGATGGAACTATCCAGGCAAGAGGGAGTCCAGCTGGCCCAGGAGTCACAGCCAGGAGCAAGGAAGGTAGAGGCAAACACTGGAGACGAGATAGAGATAAATAAATCTCATTTCCTCTGTTTCTCTGGATCTGTGACATCCATGGTTTCAACACTGTCTTACAGGCATGTTCTGAGAAACATTCAGGCAAATTATTTTGCAAATATGATTGACATTTGGTCTTGAGCCATCCCTCTTAAGCTTAAGGCACCTCAGGAACACTGAAGCCCTAAAATCAGTGAAGAACTCTAGAGTTTTGAAGTGAGCCTAGTGAGCATGGTCTTGAGATTATGTTCATCTGAAATCAGACGTAGTCAAAATCTCACCATAGAAACCATAACAATAACAACAGTAATCACACAAATTAAAACCTGAACAGAAGGTCAGACAGGAAGTCCAATCATGATTAACTCATTATTAGAGTTTTACTCTTCAAGATGTTTACATTTTTAAAATCAGTTTTGAGCTAAAAAATGGCACTCCCATTGTGGGTATCAATGAAAATTCCCCCAAATTGGAAAATTCATTGGAACTTTCACTTTCCTAGTAAAAATACTGGCTTAGATGGAAGTACATTTCCCAATGACATTTTTTTTCTGGAAATTCCAAGCCTGCTCTAGATCTGGACTCAAATAAGAGACTTCCGTGTGTCAAGGCTGTCAGTTCTGGAACGTCCTTCTCACTGTCTGGATTCTGTGCTACGAGGCAGGTGTTTCAGAGAACAAAGGAGATGTTTTGAAGGGGAGGCGTCAGTGAGTAGGAGTAGATCCAATGTCCTCTGCAGCACTGCAAATACACTGACAGGTGTAAAATGTAACAAGAATTCAAGAAAAATCCTGTTGTCTGCTAATACAGAGACCGTCTCTGCGTGACTGGAGATACGGAATGGAGAGTTTCTCATGCAATTCATTAGCATGAGATCCAGTGTCTAAAAAATCCCAAACTCCTCAGGACTGGACTAGATACTTTATGGGTTTTCCAATTATTGAAAAGAAATCAGCATGACCAATGAATCATTACTCTGGTAAGCCTTTGGAGACCTATCTTATAAGAGAATGAATAATCTTCCTCTATAAAAATAGAGGGGATGTATGACAGTTTATTCAAACATATCCCAAAAGGGATTAATTTCTGTATTTGACCAAGTGAATAAACCTTTAGATTTCATTAAATATAATGACTTCTTTCTCACTGAATATAGTGGGAGCTTAGACTCCCTTCACTTCAGCTGTAGATACCTCCTTATGAAAATCTATGTTTAAGTGCCTTAATCTGTGAGCTGAATGCTAGAAAGCATTTCTGGATGCTGTAATTGAAGCAGGTAAACATCTCCACTCCTCTCACATTCTTTATTACCACAATAAGTAAAGTTTTTTTCTATCATGTTGCTGTTCTGATCTCTTCAAATGAAAAAAAAACAACAACAACAACAACAACAACAAAAAAAAACAAAAAAACACAACAACAAAAAAAAAAAAAAAAGGCAAAAAATAAATGGAAAAAAAGGCTGTTGTTCATCTTACTGTACTTTTCATCAAACAAGGCTTCCCAAAACTCCCTTTGAACAGAAGTTCAGAGCCAATTTAGTCTCAGGAGAAAAACTGTCAGGAGAAAAGCCAAGAACTGAATAGGTCATGGCTGTGACTTAAGGGCTGACTTGGAGGCCGTGGTTGGGGCACTCTGGAAGACAAGACTTTACCATTAATCTGTTTCTGCTCTCTGAATAAAGTACCCACAGTCATTTTCAAAGATAACCAGACTGGCTTTCATAAACTCTGAACTTATTCGTAACTATACAAAAAGAACCTAACAGAATTTTGCTGTCTCCAAGCGTAGCACCATAAGAGATCAAGAGTGATCTTTTCTGGTCTCAACGATGTACATTTGCTTATATTCAGTGACCAGGTTTCATCTTCAGTAACAACACCACAACTCAAGTTTCATTTAAAGTTTACTCTCATGTACACAATAACATTCATGCATTTTTCAGGCTCCTGTGCACTGTGTATTCCGCTTGTGGCATAGTAAGCACTGTCCATCCTATCTCACAAAAAATCATATTTCTTTATATTAGTATTTTCATCACTGAAATCCCATGCAGACAGCACACTCACCTGGCCTCGTGAGAAAACTGCAAGGCATCGAGTATATGTATGTGGAGGTGAAACTCTGAACTCTACCTTTTTTGTGACCATAGGTGGAGGAAACCTTACTTAAGACACCTGTAATAGTGGTGCAGAACCTGACTGAAATGGGAAAAGTCCTGGGAGAAAGAATTAAAGACAGGTAGTTTAGACTATGGCTGGTCCTGTATGAGTGTTAAAGGAAGAGAAAGGAGCTGAGTTGTTCAGTGATCAGTCAAAGCCAAGGTTACTTACAAACCAACATGGACATAATGGGATTTTCTGTAGCCTCTTGCCCTTTGCTCTTGCAAAGTATCCCAAGGGATCAGTTCACCCCCTTTGGGCTTCTGTGTGAAAGTGAAGAACAGGTGTGAACAAAGCTAAAACTGGAGCTTTGTTCTAATTTCTTCTAATGATGGAGGAGACCTTCATTGTTTGTCCTATATGGAAAAGATTGCCAGTGATAGAGATTATTCCCCATGCTCCCAGCAGATTCAGGCATGCAGCCCTGCTTGGGAATCCCCAGAGGAGCTGTGAGTGAAAGCAAATGCTAGCACAAAATCTCAGAGGCATGGGGCATACTGCTTAACAAATCTTCTGCCACTTTCAGCTCGAGGAAATTATGCAGAAAAAAACCCTTAAAATACCTTGAAAATGAGTGATGTCCATTCACCACTGGGGCTAACGTCACAACATTTACTGCAGCACAGTCAAAATATCTTCTCACATCAGGACATGTTACCCTGATTTGCATAATTTCCCCACTGCTGTGAAATGCAGGGGGTTGCTTCAGTTCTCAGATGCTTATGGACCTCTCCTGTGGACAGCTCTGAGAGCTGCACAGCCACCTCCAATGGCAAAAGTGTCTGAAGTTTGGGAAACAGACCACTGATGAATAGTGGTTATTGCTGTTTCAGATTAGCAAATCTGGCATCAGAAAATGATTTCTTACTTCCAGATTATGATAAAGAGGTCTATCTGTAGAGCATTATACACTATAAATAGATAGCCTCCTGTACTACAGATAAGATGATATGTAGGGTGGCACACCACAGCTGAAACTCCTTGCATACCAACCATAAGCAGCATTTATCATTCACCCATAATATTTGTGCTGTAACAGCTATGCATATTTACTTTGTTGCAACAGACAGACAAATGGATGGAAGAAATGCATTTGCATGATCATCTAGAAATAAATTAGCAGTATCTGGTTATTGGGGCACAAATCTGAACTGCCAGAAATATCTCTGTGTATGAAAGGGGGTAGACAAAAAAACAACCTGGAAAGGAAATTGTTCTTGAGAAATTCCTGACTCAGTTTTCTTTCGGGGAGCTGGTAAAATTGTCATAGTTTATTTTTCCAGTGGAGCAAACCCAGCCATAATGGGAGATTTTAGCATAGTCAACACCACCCCATTTCCCACTGCTTCCCCTGAATGATGCTTCTTCCTCTGCTGACACAACTCTCTAGCCCCCTTTGTGGAGCAGCAGCAGCAAAAAGTGGTGTGGCTGGAGCACACTGACACCATTTTGATCAGTATATATTCTGGGGTGAGGTTACCCCTAGGTTCACCCTTGGTATAACCCTGGAAGGTATGGGCTCTGATTTGTTCTGCACACCACTGCACACTGCCCTAGGCAGCTCCTGTCTGCAGTGATTTCTTTGGCTTCCCATGCACCCTTTTTACTTATTTATTTTGTCCTAATAGGGTATTCAGGCATCAGGCCACCCAGAGCTCCAGCCTGAGTGGTGTCCAGCTGATGTTGACTGGCCTTGTCTGAGGTGCTCTGGTGATTGTTGTGTAGGTGGGAAAGGAAAAGATGTCTAGCCAGCTAATAAGTCTCACTTTTTACAGCATCCAATATTTTGTATCAGTGTCATTTGAAAGGATATCGCTTTGCGAGATTGATCCAAGGCTGGCATGAAGAATATGCACTCAAATCTCTTTTAGAAAGATTTATAATATTAACCTCAGGCTATTTTTAAGTCACCGTCGATCTTTATAGAACCAGTGCTGAGATTCATTTGTTTTCCAACTGGCAGAAAGTCTCTCTTACCTTTTGTAAGCCGGCATTGAACAATTTGGCTTTGGGTCAAACTGGTTTAATGAACTGTCTAGGGTTCAAACTTCATGCTGCCATTTGCAGATGTTCAATAGTCAGTCTGTTTTAGCAAAGGGAGTTCATTAATATTTGCAGCTAAAAAGCCTTCATAACATTGATGTGCGAGTGTCTGCTGTAAATCTCTTAAGTAGCTTAAATCTTCTTTATGTGGAGGCATAAGGTCTGATTCGCTTCTTGCTTACACTACTAGTTTTATGTGAAGTTCCTTCTGTGGGTTTCTTTTTTTTTCCTCTGGCAGGTCTGAGGACAGAATCAGGCCTACAGATTAAAATACCTTTTTCTAAACTTTGTGCAAATGCGTTATGGATTGTAATACACATAAACCCATCTTAATTTTCCATAGGCATAAATGACTCAACTGCGAGTCTAGTAAGCCCTCACAGTTTTAATTGAGAAGTGCGGCCAGCATGCAGAGAGAGGTGATTCTGCCCCTCTGCTCCACCCTAGTGAGACCCCACATGCAGTGCTGCCTTCAGCTCTGAGGTCCCAGCACAGGAGGGACATGGACCTGTTGGAGGGACACCAAAATGATTAAAGGGATGGAACACTTTTCCTATAAGGAAAGGCGGAGAAAATGTGGATTGTTCAGCCTGGAAAGAGAAGGCTTTGTTGTGACCTAATTGCAGCCTTCCAGCACTTGAAGGGAGCCTACAAGAAGGATGGAGAGGGACTTTTTACAAGAGCCTGGAGTGACAGGACCAGGGGGAACAGCTTCAAAATGAAAGAGAGTAGGATTATATCAGATATTAGGGAGAAATTCTTCCCTGTGAGGATGGAGAGGCACTGGTGTATAATATCCAGAGAGACTGTGGATACTCCATCCCTGGAATGGAGGCTGGATGGAGCTTGGAGTAACACGGTCTGGTGGAAGGTGTCCCTGCCCATATCAGGGGTTGGAATCAGGTGGTTTTTAAGGTCCCTTCCAAACCAGTCCACTCTATGATCCTCAAAAAAAAATATTTCAGAGGTTGTTTTAGCACTTCTATTATAAAGTTATCCCGCTGAGAAGTGGTTACTTTTTCATGACTAATTACTATTTCATTTCTTTATAGCATCCTTTTGTTTCCTTCAGTCTGGACCACCAGAATGGACTTAGGAATAACTGTTCTGTCATGATTACCTTAGGTCATCCAAATATGTTGAAAGTTGTTTTAACAAGAAAAAGAAAAATTTTCTCCTCTTGTTTACAGCAGGTAAGAAAAAAAGCAGGAGGGCTTCAGCTTTAGCAAGAAAAAGGATAGGTTAAAAATAGGGGGGTTGGAGAGAGTGTTTAAACAGCGAGGGTAAATAAGTATTTGGATGGATTGACTAGGAAAGTCATGGGCACTCAAGCACAAGAGGTTTTTCTGAACAATTGTGTCAAAAACTGTCAGCAATAGTTCAGATATAGCTGATCCAGCCTTGGGATAAGAAAATGGTTTAGTGACTTTTGATAATCTTTTGGTTTTTTTGTCCCAGGCATCTATGACTGTATAGCATGGGTGAACATTCTGTGGAAAAGTCAATAGAATTTAATAAAGAGCAAACAAATCAAGCTCTATTGATAATTTGACCCTGATCCTCTTTTCATCATGGGAAAAAAACCCGACAAAACAAAACTGAACAAAAAAGCTCACCCACACATATATAACCATTTCTACTTGAAGAACGTTTTCAGTACAACAATCTAGAATATCAGCTTTTTTAATTAAAGAAAAAAGACTTTTCTCTAAGTCTACCGTATCTATATATACAGGCTATACTTGTAATTGACTTCTGTTTCTGACTTCAACAAAAAACAAGCATTAAAGAAAATGTCAGTCTCTTCTAGATCTTTGCTCCTCTTTGTTAATGAACATTCTTCAGTCGTACAGCTAATTAATGAGTAAATACAATGCAACAGAATGAGTGACCAGAATGGCGACAGCAAATTAAGACATGTTCCATGGAAAGAAAACCCTTCTAAAGAATGCAAATTTCCAACACTGTTTGCTTGGATCTAAAAAGAACTCCACCCTCATTATTTGAGAAAATTATCTTTTTTCTCTATAGTGTCTCTTGGAAATGTGAAGTGTTTAGGCAGTTATTTCTATGACCTTAAAATAGCCTTTACTGTCTTGGAAATGCAGGCTACTCAGCACATCTTGACTACTGGCTTGCTTTAGTCGCTTCAATGCTACCACATATGCCCATTCAGCTACTTCTTGCTGAGTTTCTCGTCTTTCCTTTCTTCTTTCCTCATTGTTTCTTTTTTTTTTTTTTTTGGCTGACTGCAAACACTATATAATTTAGTTTCCCTACCAAGACTTTGAAATGACTAATTCCTGCAACATATTTCAACACATCCTTAACTGCTAATTGAAGTCTGTGCACAAGTCGGTGAATGGTACGCACCGATGGGAACCTCTCTTGCAATAATGTGCCGAATTCGCTCTTTATCTCATTCATTGCCGACGTCTCGTCTGTTGCAAGTCCAATCAATTTCTGTAGCTTTAAAAGATATGTCCTCTGTTAACTTTCTATATGCCAAAAAAACAACGATGGAAAATTAAGCATTACCTTTGCTGCAGTGAAACTTGATTGCTTCCAGAAGACTCAGGGAAAAAATGTTGTTGACATTTTTTTACTTCCAGTCTCTGCATGGCAATAAGGTATGATGGCTGATTTATCAAAGAGAGTGTTCTCATCAAGCAGGAGAGCGAGAGAGAAAGTTCACGTCGCACAAAATGAGCTGCTAATTTCTTTTCCATTTCACTGACAATATGGTATTGGAGCAGCTGTGATTAGAACAATGGATGTTCCCAAACTGTGCTCCATTTAACTCCTACAACTCTGCAAGGTCACACAGTGGGAAAAGGAATTAAAGCCCTTTTTTTTTTTTTTGTCTATTCCCTTTCACTATTTTTTTTTTCTTTTTTCTTGAAGGGAAAGAAGGGGAAGGCAGAGTTAATGGAGACTGGGAACTGGTGGAGTTGTCTCCAAGGAAAGTTTGGATGCCTCTCTTGTCAAGTCAATCAGGCAAACTTGAATCTAACCATGAGCAAAACTTTATTAACTGAAGAATTTGGAAGCCCCAGTGAATCCTGGTCAAGGCAATGAATGTCGTGTTATGTCTATATGTGTCTGTAAAATCCACTGGTTTCATCCAGGGCTTGGGTCACAAAAATGCTGTGCAACACCAGAGGCTGGAGAAATGCAGGTGGGAAAGGAGGTGGTGGTGCTGGTTACAGCAGCTGAACATGAGCCAGCCTGTGCCCAGATGGGCAAGAAGGCCAAGAAAATCCTGGTTTGTGTCAGCAATAGTGTGGCCAGCAGGATCAGGGCAGTGGCTGTCCCTCACATGATGGGCACTTGTGAAGCCGCATCTCAAATCCTGTGCTCATTTTTAGGTCCCTAATGACAAGAAAGACACGCGGGTGCTGGATCATGGCCAGAGAAGGGGGCAGAGCTGGGAAAGGGTCTGGAGAACAATATGAGGAGAGCTGAGATTGTGAGGGCTCAGCCTGGAGAAAAGAACGTTCAAGGGGGACGCTCTCACTCTCCACAACTCCCTGACAGGAGGGGGCAGCTGGGGGGCGTCGGGCTCTGCTCCCAGGGTACAAGGGACACGATGAGAGGAAACGGCCTCAAGTTGCACGTGGGGAATTTTAGATTGGATAGTAGGGAAAACTTCTTCACTAACAGATTTACCAGTCATTGGAATAGGCTGCCCAGGGAAGTGGTGGAATTACCGTTTCTGGAAGTATTTAGAACACGTGTATCACACCTAGGGACATGGTTTGGCAGTGGGTTTCACAGAGCTGCATTAACAATTAGACTTTATACTCAAAGCGTTTTCCAACCTAAATGGTTCTATGATTTTGTGAAAAATTTGCATCCAGGCCCTGAGTCTAACAGTCAACAACTAAAGAATAATGACTTAGTTAGGATACATTTCTAAGACTTTGGAGACTTCAGTTCAGTGTCATCTTTTCTGGCATATTCTGAAATGTCTTTGCCTTTGCCTCAGTTTCTCAGGTCTCAATGGAGTGATAAGATTTGCCTCCTCCAGATTTGAGGGCTTTAAAATATTAAAGATTGTGTGATATTTAGATAATTAATGGGGCTATGTAAGTATTTGTGATAAAACCCTTTATAGAGCCATTGCTGTGTTACAGCTAACCCAACAGACAGGTGATAAATATTCTGCCTCCTTGATTTTGCTCCCTTCACTCCAGCTTGCTATCATTTCATTTTTAGGACTTGATTCTTTCCCTTCAGTGCTGATTTTATATCAGAATTGTCTTGGGTGGAATTGCACTCCGTCTCTGTTGGAGTAAAAGAAGGGACAATTTTCCTACTCAGTACTCTGAACTTTGTTTTGTTTTTGCTGTTGCATTAATCTGTACAAGATGAGAAATATATTCCAAACTATTTATCGTGCCCTGTTTATATTTGTACATAGACTGCATTCCAAAAACAATCTTCTTAGCAATTAGCAATGGACAGTGGAGCTTCCACAGTCATTATGCTGAGCTGCAACACAGACAGCAACAATGTCAGACCCTGTGGGATATGTGTTTCATTTTCATCTGTTTTGATGGATTCCTCAACATCTTTCTGATCTGAACCATGTAAGCTTGGATCTTAATTAGCAGTTAATTTGGCAGCAGTTTGGTTCTAGAGCTGCAGAGATATTGATAGATCATTCTCTGGGACCCTCACAATATGAGCAGCATTTGCAATTTGGAAAAGAAGCTGCTGAGACACCATTGCCATGCAGCAATTTTAAAGTGAGACACAAGACTTTGCATCATTTAAAAATAGGCAAGGGAAGTATTGTTTCATTTAATGTGGTTGAAAAGCACTGCTGGTGTGTTTATCTGGATATAAATTCCCTAAGATGACTGCCACTTTGTGCACATATATATATATATATATATATATATATATATATATATATATATATATATATGTCACATTTATAAAATGCG
>VZTI01001575.1:274582-290390 GCA_013397865.1 Struthidea cinerea | reverse complement strand
ATGTAACAATTATTAAATGAGCAGTGTTTTAGTACTGGGACAGCATTGCCCTATTTTCTAAATTCCATAGGACTCCCCAGCTGACACAGAGTAGTTCTGTACTTTTCCCTAAACAGTTCATAGGCCTCTAGCAAAGCAGCAAAAATTACACAATTAGGAAGGCAGAAGTTAAGCCAGATCTAGTTGCCCACATTACTCTGTTAAACTAGTTGTATGGACTTCTTAACCAAGCCCCTAGATGGAGACAAAATGAATATATGAATTTTATAGAACCCATGTAACACACAAGTGACATGTCCTTTTTCATAAACATTATCTTCTCCTTTACTCATTTTTATTAAAATTTTTATTCTTGTTCATTTCTAGGTGCAAAATTTTGGCAGATGGAGTGTAAGGAACATAGTTTCTCCTAAAGAGCAAGTCACTGTTGGGTAAAACAACGCAGTTCCAAGAGTGTGATGACAATGATTGCATGTGCTCCTGATGCAGAAGGAAGAGTTCCTCCCCCTTTCCACTTTTCTCCACATTTGCTTAAAGGCAGACCCAATTTACTTCCTCACAATCAGATTTAATGCAGACCTATTCTTTTCCTGAACCAAGCAAGTTCTGTAACCTTCTGACTTTGTGTGTGGACCTTATTCAGTACATTCAGTACAGACAGAATTGTTCTTTACTCCCTTTATGCAGATATTCATATTTCCCACAAAGACTAATAAAAGTTACTGCATACCACTTATCTGTGAAATTATTAAGATCAGCAAAAGCTGAAAAAAGTAGTAATCCTCGTTCTGTACTTGGTTTTCTCTGAGATTTCTCTGCATCTCCTTCAGGGAAAAAATAGCACTGATTACTAGTGAATGGGGAGCGTTGGCAGTGGACTGTGACTGTTTTCTCTCCATCTCCTAACCTGTGGTATGTGTTGAGATGCCCTTTGCATTTTCCACTGGATGTGTTTTTGTTATCTGCTAAGTGTTATGACAGCACTCTTTAGCTCAAGCAATAGAGGGGCTCTTGCATTTTTTATATAAACTCCTAGGATCAGTCAGTATGGGATAATTTCTTACAGAAATTGAACCTGTGGTTCTGCACTGATATTTAAAATTCCTAATTTCAGGTAAATTTAAAGCTAACAGTGTCAGAGATTTCTGTGTTTAAAGCAAAATAAACAAAGAGCTGTGTCAAATGAAAGGGCTTCAAGAGTCTCAAATTTTCACAGTATCATTTGGTGGCACCAAACCCAGTTTGAGCTTCTAAGTCACATGCTGAGGTTTATTAAAACAAAAACAAACAGACAAACAAACAAACAAACCCCAAAACAAAACAAAAAAAACCCAACAACAAATGAAAACCAACAAAAGTCCAGCTTTTTTTTTCTGTAGGTTGGTTTTGTGGTTAGCCGTGGCCCTGAGTAGACCATGTCATTCAAACAGAGGAAAAAGATTATGAAAGTCTAAAACTGTGAAAGGAACAAAGCAAAAGCAAGACAGAATTCTGATTTTAATGTATCAAGCAGCCTTTTACAAAGGCAAACTTACCTCAAATCCTTCACAAACCTGGTTCAGACATGCATTTAATGCCTTCTTTAATATAATTACTTTCATATTGAAGTTAAACACTCAGGGCTCTGTTCTGCTGTCACACACTATGTTACTCAGATTTCATAGTCTCTTCAAGCCCTGGGTAAGCCACGCGGCTCTGTCATGCATGTCCCTAAGCAAACATATAATTTAGGAGCTGTCTGGTTGTGTGAGTGTATCTTGGTTGTTTATGTTCACATATGCACATACTACATATTTATTCTTCTCTGGGTTTGGGAAATCAAGAAGTTTTGAAAAAAGAGCTCTTTATCATAAACCTTATTTTATTAAAAAAAAAAAAAGTTATAGTGTAGAAGAAACAATTTTTGCTATGCTGGAACATTCCCTATCTTAAGATGAGTTGGAGGAACTCTGGCAGCACAGATGCATTGGGATTTCTCTTGTACAGAAAAATAGTTCTTTGGGTGTGGAGTATTGTGATGGCCGATGAACCCACGTTACCAGGGACAGAGAGTTCTCAGTAAGACATGACCCTAGTACCAAAAGAATCACTTTATGTTAGGGTGACCAAAAAGGCTTCTCCCAGCATGCATTGTCCTATCATGTTAATCCACCCCAGTTTGAATTCCCCGGTTGGTTGCTAGCCTCTACTCCTCCAAAGCTTCCCCACTGGTCCCAGTTCCCTAGTCCCGCCTTTTCCCCGCCCCCGAATAAAACTGTGAGTTTCAGGATCGTGTTGGTGGTATTTGCCCTTGTTACCTTTGTCAGTGTAGAAGCAATAAATGCTCCTGCCGGAATCCACGCAAATACCCTTCTCGACTCTTTGCTACCGATTATATTACTGAACCCACCCGTGCGTCTGTGGGTACACGCGGGACCCCACGGAGCCGGGGCAGGGACAGTATTAGAGTATCCCAGTGTAGACTCATGATTGAGTCAAAAGTCAATTGTTCAGCACGCATCAAAAATTATTTTGATGGAAGTGGTCCCAGAGAAGTCTCCTTTCTCACTCTCTCTCCACAAACTTTCAGCTTTTTTAGAGGTATTTACATGAGGGCCTATACGAAAAGGAGAAGATGAGGTAAAGAGAAGGAGGAAGAAAGACTCTGTACAGAAGAATTTAGAGAGAAATTAATAATCAGACATCAAAAATTTTCTGAGAGAAATAAATGAGCTTCTAAAGTTTGAGCATTTGTGACTTCAGTAAAGTGTAGGAAGAAAGGGGGAAATTTTTCCCATGATTTTGGGTCTAGAGGATGGGGTGTACATACAGTGTATGCTTTAGGGTAAGGAACACTAAACAATATTTCAGTGAGTGGAGATTTTGGTCAAGTACCCTTATCCACAGGGATGGAAAAGAAGCTAACCCCGCAGATACAGCAGTTCTGTGTTTTCAGCAAGACCAAAAAATTCTGAATCATTAGATTTGTCTTTTCCTCTGGAGCAAAAATAATTCCCTTCCAATCATGAAGGAGACCAATTTAATGTTATGTATGAGCCACAAGCTTTGTCACAGAGAATTCAAAGATCTTCCTCAAATCTGCAAAACAAGTTGCTAGTAAAAAGACCAGACTACCAGAATCATGATTCATAGCCCCTTACTCATGTCATCTCAATTTTGACTTAAAACTACTGCTTTAAGCCATACAGGACTTTTAGTTCTCTTATCAATTCATTTTTACTGACTTCACCAGTTCCAAGCTTAAGGAAAGCTACAGTTCAGACAAAAAGGGTTTCATCCAAACAACTCCCATCAACTTTATTCCTCAGAAAAACCTTCTATCAGCCAAGCTTAGTGCTGAGTCTTAAGGTTGCTGAAGTTGCTGATCATTTTAATTTAAGATCTTCAGTCTGAACAGAATATTCAAGGTTATGAAACTTCATTGCATAAGCAGAACTCAGAAATTACACAGTGTTGCTCCTTTATGATATTTATTTAGGGATTCTCAAGAACATTACCCTTTTTTCTATACCATTTCACAGAGGAAAAGTGTTTATTTTGGACTCGCTGAGGAACTAAATCTCTCTGCCTCAGTTTTACCAGAAAAATGGTAAATATTTTACAAGACTTTGCATTGTCTCATAAATGTGGTACAGGATCCTTCATTTTGTCACATGATCTGTGTATATTTTTAGTCATTACAAAGAGGGTTCTGGCCAGTTGAAGTAATTGAGAATTTTATGAACAAGAATTACAGATAATGCAATTTCTGCAAAACTGAAATCTACCTGTAAATGCCATGGTATTTGGTCTCACCAGAAAATTGTCAGGTTCTTTCCACATCTCACTGAACAGGCTGCCTAAAGGTTGAATGGTCATAGGTGATTTGATGTCACATGCATATTGATATAAAAGTATGCGGTTTATAGAGGTCACGTGTTTTGGTGAAAAGAAAATACTTGGGGATATATCTCAGCATTGTACTAAGGAAATTTCCTTACTTTCAGCATCCTCAGTAATTTCTCTTCTAGGTAACTCTTCACTGTCAGATTTGTGTCAGTAAACCTGGGATTAAATTTAGCCATATTTAAGTATTAAGATGTGGTCAAACCCTAACAGTGTTGAATGGGGAGAGTTAGAGAATAATTCACCCTATAAAAACACCCATCAAAATCAGCTGGGTTGACGTGTCTCTGAAGAAGTTCATCTTTGTGTTCTCTATAAGGACAGCGTAGATTACTAGTTTGGACTAGAAACCAATTTTTAAATGGCTAAATTTAGATGACATAAAGAGGAATCTTAGTAGCGACCCTGCTGTACAACTTGATGACCTCATTCTTCCACTGTTCACGTTTCTCCAAAACCCTGAATAAGAAATAAAATTTAATAACTTCTGCATGGCTGGAGATGGGGAACCTTGCTTTCTGCTTCTTTACACCAGAATCTGAAAATCCAAGCTCCATTGCCTCCCAAGAGCAGGGGCCCAGATTACAGGAATCAAAGTCAGCGACATTGTTAAGGGTAGGAGAAGCCAGGCAGTGATGCTTTTTCCTGGTCTTAAAATCAAGAATCAAACATGGTTAGAAGGAAAAAAGGGGTTTTACCTTGGTATTTATTTTAAGGATCCTTAGGTGCGCCACGTCCAGGTTGAATGCCCGAAATGCACACCGCAGTGCACGCACACAATAGATCGGGTATAACATTATAGGTCTTACTAATTAGCATATCTATCAAAGATTCCCCAATGAGAGGCTTGACTGAGCCCCCCTCCCCAAGGAAGCTTCCCCTGGATGGTTCTATCTTGGTTTACAAAATGTGTTCTGGAGAGGACCTTGGGGTCTGGGGCATTCTGATGCCTAACTACAAAGCTTCTAAGATGTTCAGTCTCCTAGCTTGACAAATAGTCTAAGAATATAGGCTAAAAAACACCAAGAATACAGAAGTTATAAAAAGGTATGTAAAAGGGGTATAAAAGAAAAGGCAAAAAATCATCATGGCATCAGCAGAGCCACCCCAGCACAACATTTGTGGTTAATGCAGCAAATTACCAGGTTCACCACAGTATAAAAAAAGAGCGGGTTGGGGCCCCTGAGAAGATCACAGAACCCGGAAGACAAAGTTTTTGCTGTGAAATACTTTCAGTACCTTACTAACTGGTCTCTATCAGGGCTTGCTGTATATAATCTAGACCCAAAAGCATTTCCTTCACCGTGAGGATTTATGCACTGTGGCACTATCAGTTTTTGTTACCCTGTGTTTTTTGATATGCATCACAATTAAAGGCAGAATAGGAGTATGAACGGACTCTTAGTTTCCTCTGCTCCATAAAAGCAATAAAATCCCCTCTAACAAAACAAAAAGAGGGCACATATACAGGTCACTTCTCAAGCATGTCTGTGGCAATATGCATAGATATACAAAAATCTCATCTATATGGCTATGTATTTACATTTTTTATATAAGAAGAGATATATACTTGCTTGGGTTTTTTGCCAGTTTTCTTTTTTAATTACTATTTCATTTTATTTGGAACACTTGGAAGCTGGTGACTGAAAATTATTTTGAGTTTAAAAGCCAGAGAAGAGTTTAAATGACCTTAGAGGGCTAAGTTTTGTACTTGTAAGACCTCTCGTATGATCTCTAGAATTGCTGTTGACAGATAGAGCCTGATTGACTGAAAATCAATGTGATCAGATGTTTTTATGGATTATAGTGGCCTCAGCTAATTACACAAGATTGTCTTTCTAGATCCAAAAGGTTTCAAAGCAAACTCCAGGCAGATGTATGCAAGATTAATCTGCAGACTTGACAGTTTTTCCTAATTATCTTTTATAATAGCAGAAACTGGATCATCTCTGAACTATTAGAACAAACAAGTTCTGTTTTAGTATCCCAAAGCACAGCCACCTTTACTCTCTCTATATTTGCCTTCAAGCATTTGTTTTAATGGTTATAAACACATCTCTGCATTTTACCTCAACTTTCCAGTTTTCTCATAGTCAGTACCTGCCTCCCTTGGTCTTTTTTCACTGTGGAAATTAATGCCTGATCTGGGGGATTGGTTCTTATAATTTACTTTTATATCTCTCTTATTTAAAAAAGAGAAAGAAAGGGAAGGGCCCAAAACCATACTTCTTGTGGGCTCTGTAAAATCAGGGGGACAGGTCTGTTTTATTTTATTTACTTGATGTTATTAATCTAAAAACATATTTTCAGTTAAACAGATAAGATATGTAAAATATGAAATAGTTTATTTTCAGATTGAATTACCTTCCCTGCTTAAGCCCCAAACTCTGGTTTGTATTTCATTATTCTCAGGCACATCATGTGATCCTTGGAGTTGTCCTTGAAGTGTCAGGAGTTGGACTTCAATATTCCTTGTGCGTCCCTTACAACACAGGATATTCTATGTTTCTCTATTATTATTATTTCTGTTTCATTTTGACTGTTAATTAACTTTCTCTGTGGCTTGTGACTGTATTTAGGTCTACTAATTGTGTAATCTATCAGAACTAAGGTTTTACCATGGTCCTACTTTAGACTTAGAAGAATCATTTCTTTCCAAAGTTATTTGTGACAAATCAGGATAGTGCTTTGGCTGCATTATCAGTATTTGCACATTTAGGGCATTCCCCAGTCCTATAAGAGCTCAAGGCATAAATCCCTGCTTTGAAGCTCTTTTTGCCTGGCCTGCGAACACATTCTTGGAAGACATTACCTTAAAAACAATCTTTCCACAAAAGGGTTTCAATTTCCATAATCCCACCTACCTTTGGAACGCGGCCTTTATGGAAAAAGACAAGTTACTGCTTGGTAAAATTCCCTGTTATCTTTGCTAGTTTTGGCTTTGCCTTCATTTCTCCTGCTCAAGAACAGGGATGAGGATAACAATCTTCATTTGATGGGCACTGGATCCCAAAGTAAAGAAAGGCAAGAGGCTTTGAATCAAGGGGGTTTATGAGCCTGAATTAATTTATACAGCTAAAGTTCTTTGAAATCCTGAGCCACAGGAGTTATTGAGATGTAAATTTCTGGAGCCATGACAGTCCCCTCCTTTCAGTCAGTGCAGAGGAGTACCCTGAAACACTCACTGCTTTGGCCACCCCAACATGGTAACTCACAATGTGAGTTCACATAACGTCATTGGAAAAATATCCCAGACTCCAGAAAAAAATGTGTCCTGATACTTGTCATGGGGACTTATGAAACGGAGACAAATAATATATTTAAAGGAGATTTATTTTTTGAACCATATAAACCAGTTAGGCCAATTATATCTCTGCCAACATTTGGATATGGAGTCTTGATGTCAGATGGAATTGGTACTACGCAGCTGAGTTAAGAATTCTTGAGATTTCAGAAAGGATAATACAGAATGTGCAAACATTTACTCAGTAAGGCAAGGGCTCTCAGCCTTGAGGAATTCCCTTAGCCTTCATCCTGACCCTTTGTTTTTTTGGTTTTTTTTTAGTTCATTTTTTGTCACTTTCATTATATTTTAACCCTTTTGGAAAATACTACAAGCTCACTTACCTGGTTGATATTTACAACCACACAGTGCTTCGAGCAGAGTTCAGCCAGTGTTTTGTGAGGGTCTATTGACCACACTGAGTTATTTTAATATCCTTGCAAGGTCTTTTCACTTTCTCTGTAGCAAGGAAAGGATGGTGATAAAAATCTATAACAGATGCATCAAAACTGAAAGAAAATAGTCACTCAATTTCAAATTAGTCAGTATGGTCAGATTGTAATTTAAGTGTAGGCCAACAGATGACTACACAATTGATAGGACCCTTAACCACTATGAACAGCCTTCATGCTACCTTTAGGGTGTGGAGAAAGTCAAGAGTTCCACTCCTTCCTTCCATGGATCCAAATATAGCATTATTTTGTGCTAAAACTATGGTGAGAATGACTGTGGACATCCTGCCCATCACACCTTGTGAGGGCGTCTCAGTGTTGCTATCGTGTGGTGAGGTGTATTTTAGAATCAGACACTGCAAAGGACTATGGCATGACCAGGATGCCCAAATTCACCTTGGCTGAGGAATTGCCTTGGCAGAGTACCCCTCAGCAGGCCCAGGGACGCATTAAGAATGAGATGTGATGTTGGCTATAAAT
This sequence comes from Struthidea cinerea, assembly GCA_013397865.1. Classification (NCBI taxonomy): domain Eukaryota; kingdom Metazoa; phylum Chordata; class Aves; order Passeriformes; family Corcoracidae; genus Struthidea; species Struthidea cinerea. Next base: position 282,290 of record VZTI01001575.1, on the reverse strand, counting down.
CAGTGCCCGGCTCATGTCCTGTCTAAAAATGGCGACAGATTTTGAAGGTGCAGAAGATAGAGCCCGTAGGCTGGATTTGGTGCTGATTTGAAAGAATGATGCTCCTTTCAAGGTGGGTGTAATTGTTCAAGAAGAGGTGATTTGGTGTTGTGCTTCCTTCCGATCAGCAGCACACCCGACACACATGGTGGTGTCAGTGAAATTGTACAAAACCAGGTCTCTGCTGGATGTCTCAAACTCCAGCCAGAGCAAGAAGAACTGGCTCTGTCAGAGAGGACCAGAGTCCCACCAGCAACACACACTGCAAAGAAGGGACCCAGTCCTGCCCTAGGCTGCCCCATCACCAGACCACATTTTTCTTGTCATGTCTTTTCCATTTTGGACCTTAAGCAACTTGGTCACATTCATCTTTGATTCCTTGTGATGCTACTTACTATTCACATCTTCTTCCCCTGCTCCCTCCCTGACCACATACAGCATGTGGGGTAGGAGTGGGGTGTGAGCAGGTAAAAACTGGAGAACCTGCAATATCATTAATGGAATTTACAGCAGCTATGAACCTGGTGCTCCATACTTTATCCCTGATTTATCATTTTTACAACATTTCACTGTGAGAGTTTATGGCAATTTATGTCATTACACAAATTATACAAATTGCCATTAACTGATGTAATGTACTATAAAGAATTGGAAGCATGAAGAAAAAAATTATTTGAATTTTTCTTCTGCATGTTTGCATTGCTTTATAGCTTAATTTATCAATTCAGTTAATTGAAATTTATATCATTAGAAGAAAATGCACTGAGGTGCTTTCTTTCCTCTTCTTTTTGTCTGTTTTTTAAATTACAGTTTCTTCTTTTTTTCTTCTTCTTTTTTTTTTTTTTTCCATTGGGCCATAATTGCTGNAGGAACATGCACACCGCCTCTTTAAACTCTTGGGCATGGCAATGGATCTTGGTTCTTTTTTTCTTCTTTTTTTTTTTTTTTTTCCATTGGGCCATAATTGCTGAACCTTTTCTCTGTCAAAGGAGATAAGGTGAAATGACAACCATCATTTCTATCTCTCTCCCCAGAGACTGAGCATATCACCTCTGTGTTAAATTTACCTCCACACATCTTTGCTTTAGGCTTGTGAGTTAATCCCAAACAGTCCCTTTAATTCTGAAAATATAACACATTTTTGGAAGAGAAAAAAGCAGCCTATTTTAGTTGCTTAATCACTCCTTGTTTTTTAGACAACTTTCAGTCTCCAAACAGAAATTATGGTCTGTCACTGAGTGGTTTATCCCAAAGCTACCCCTCCAGTTATCAACAGTGAAATTATAGGGCAGTATTAGTTCTTCATTGCAGATGAACCTGAACGATTATCCAGGTTCTTTGTGTGATGTGTGCTACTAAAACAGAAACTAAAAGGCCATCCTTCCCACAAGAGCTGCAAAATCTGATGAGAGAAAGGACAATTTGCACCAATCTACAGACAATGGCTGTATAAAGAGAAGCAACAACCTCGATGCAAAAGACAGGCTCACGGCACCTTCCCTGCTGCTTTCCCATTACACAGGTTTTCATTAGGAGGATTACAGGAAAGGTAAATTGAAAACATGTGAAGGGAATTTGTTTTTCCTCTTTCACATGTGACCTGTTCTCATACTGAATGAGTCTGTGAGCCTGACAGAGAGAAAAAGGAAGAAATGAAAACACCAGTTTCATAGCTGGGTTTTCACATGGCCTCAGAAGTAGACTGAAATCACCCCAGAGCTAACAAAGTGGTGTTTTTTGGTTTTTTTTTGTTTTTTTTTTTTTTTTTTTTTTTTTTTTTTTTTTTTTTTTTTTTGGTTGGTTGGTTGGTTGGTTTTTGTTTTTTTTTTTTTTTTCTATTAATATTGTTGTTTTAAAAGAAGCTATAACTGGGACAAAAAGCTTGAAATCCAGAAATTACCAGGATTTTAAAAATTTTGCAAAATCTCTTTATATTCTGAGTTGTGCAGTGTGTAGAAGTGACAGCCTGATTCATACATAGGACAGGAACATTTTCCCTGTGCCTGATTGCAATGGATTTAGCCATATAGACACTTCATGCATTTGTTCTGGGAGTATTGCCTCTTTAAATCACATTGGACTGTTTGCTTCAAAGACTGCTTTTTATGCTCATTAAGCACAGACTATCAATGCACAAAGGCCGAAAGGTTATTTCCACCTTTGCATGAGGAAAATACCTCAGCATTAGTTGAGCAGTGCAAACTTGTCCTCTCATGATGAGATTGACCAAGGCCGTTTCCTGGTGCGAGGCTGTTTTCCCTCCTGTTCCCCGCTCTTGCAGGGCTTTATGCTCGTACTGCACTTCCTCTCGTGCAAATCTTTCTCCTCCTTGAGGGTCATCCACATCACTGGGCTACTGAGAGGGATTCATTCTTGGTTGCCTCTCACTAGTCCCATCCTGCTTATGGCTTACCCGTGTCAGGAGGAAGAGATGTGAACACAGATCTCTTATTTCAGACGAGTGCTCTGACTGATATAACGCAAGAAGGAACGGCTTCTCCTTATTTCTAGATAAAAATAAATATGTTTGAAGTGCTTGGGAGGTGAACTCAGCTTCGTCAATGCACCTTATACTTGTCCAACCATTGTCCTCAAGGACAGAAAAACTTTTTAGTGAAAGGCACATTTGTTGTTCAATCTCAAACATCCAAAGACAGAGAAGGACCCCAGGATATTGAAACCAGCCATGACCATGGTGCATCTCTAGAGTGAGTGCAAAACAGACATGTAAATATTCAAACATTTATTTTATTGGTGAAAAGCTATGAGCTTGGAGATAACTGCACTGCAATTCCTTTCAGCTAATTTTACCCATCCAGAAGTTGCTATCTACTTTATGAAGTTATTTATGTAGACTCTAAATTCAGTGGGGAGCTACAGGGAGATTTTTATATATTAGATTATTATCTTTCCCTGGCTTTTCCCTTTACCCTAGGTACTTCAACTTTAGCTAAATAAAATCAGGGAAATGTATTACATTTTAAATGGATATAAGCAAATGTAAGGTTTTAAGTATTACCTGTCAGATCATGTTTCAAACCTTTGCTTACAGTGAAACTGAAGTGTTGATTTGGTTTAGAAATTTGCACGTTATCTTCTAATCTCTCAAGTCCAGATCATTATAAAATCAGTGGGAGACAGGAATGCAAATGCTGTTTCCTAGATGTTCAGGCCTTTTACTTTTTATTACGCAGCCCTCAAAAAAACACATATAACTTGATCATTATTATTCTAGGATCCATTAAAATCAATAAGGTTCTATAGGGCTACTGAAGTAGTGAATTAGCTGCAGAGTAGTTAGCTCCAAACATCTGACGAAGTGAGAAGTGTTTTTGGAGAAAAATAGGAAGAAAAATAAAGCATTAATTGACTTTGACATTCAGAGTCAGTAAAGCATAAATAGACTTTTTCATCTATCCTGCTTGTTTTATTTGATTTTGATTTCTGCTCAGCTGACTACAAAGAACACTCTAAGCACAGTGCAAACTTTGTCCAAACAGTAAAAGTTATGGAGCAATGAGCAAAAAGGCAAAAGTTAGGGCAAATGTTCAGCAGCAAATGCAAATCTTTTCCTCAAAGGATAGGTAAATTTGATGCAATTGCTTTTATTACTAATTTTACTTCACTGCACTTCAATGTGCACCTAAAATTCATCCTTTGAAAATTTAGCCCATATGCACCACAATCAAAAAAATCTCTAGGGAGATGTGATCATATGCTGTGATGGCTTTCTAGGGAGCAGCAAAAACAAAGGAAAAATAGCCACTACTATTTCCAGATAGAAAGGCCAAACTTGAGGGGGAAAAATAAAAAAGGGGTGAGGGTGGGAAATGAGTAACTTATAGCAAATGTCTTAAAAAAGATAAAAATTACCCTGTAAAATGAGCTGGATGCTATTACATCATGACAGCAGACTCAGCAAAATATTTTAATAAATTGTGCACTTTTATAGATAATAGAATTTTCCATTGAAATATTTTGTTTCCCCATTGTTTTTAAAGAAACTTACTTGCAATATTTTCAATTGTTACAGAATCAACTTTCACAGCAGAGGGAAATAATGTCATCCATACAGCCAGTGACAGTGACAAATTTCCATGAACTCAGAATGTGGGTAGGAAGTTGTTTGTCCTATCTAAGGATGTAGGCCAAGGAATTTGGAAAAAAATTGAATTAAAATTGGAATTTCTCATTAACAAATTTTTTTTTTTGTAACAGTAGATTAGTGTATAACATCTGCCCTTTATTTTTCACCCCTAAAATGACATATCTTTGAGAATATGCTTGTAAAAAAAAACCAAATGGGAATAAATGTAAGAGATCTGTTGTATATGGAGGGGATGCTGAAGAACAAAAAATGAGAGCAAAACAGGGGACGCAATGGAGAAAACACAATTAATTTTTTTATTTCTACATTTTCCTATTTCAGTTTTGAAGACTTCCTTGAGGAACTAATGAGCCCTGGGAGCAGCTAGCTGAGTTTTTCCAGCAACTACCAGCATTTGGAATTGAACATATGTTTCAAGTCCAGCAGCTGCTCCTCTCTTTCTAAATTAATAGAGCTTTTTGGGAGGTTCTAATAAGTCCAAAGAAGGGGGCAAAAGAGAAGGCATAGACAGACAAGGAGAATGAAAGTACATTCAGTAAACCCTGCTTTTAAAGCTTTGCTAAAATTTGTAAGGTTTTAGCCTGGAAGAGAGAGGCAGGAGGCATATCTGCTCTCCCAACATCTACAGATATTTTTTCCTTCACCTGACAAGACCCAATACACACAGTCCTTGGATTCTTTGCTGATTTTGTCAATGGATATTTTTGTTAGCAGCAATCTTGGAAACAGTGAAGACAATGGAACTAAGGCATTTCAGGTCATCTTATGGAGTCCCATGATAATAAGGCTTCAGCATTACAGTTCTTATTGACTAGCCAAGGGTTTGAAGCTGGTGCCCTGGAGGTGAAGAGCACATTTGCTCAGTCAAAATTTCTTGAATGCAACTGGTAAAACAACATGTCATAACAATATGTCATAACAATATGATGCTGAGTTCTGGATCTGAGCACAAGAATTTATTATAAAATTGAGGAAGTTTTTGCATTCACATAGACTGGAACACCACAGACCAAAGTGGAGTATCTTCATGAATTAGTACTTCCCACAGGTTTATCACCCTCGATCCATCAACTCCACTGCTGAGTGTGGATGGTTATCCTGTTGTTGAAATACAACATTTAGAGAGCCAAGAAAACAGACAGATTTCGTAACATTAGTGCATCAGTTCAGCTAGTCTGGCTACCACCGTTTGATCCTGTCATCTCTGTCTAGAAGCCCGGAAATAATGGAAAGGTGCAAGTCATGAGTCATTATCTTAGTAATCTATGCATATCTGTCAATCCTTCAATACTTAAAAGTACTTGCAAAATAATTTTGTTCCCATTATTCTTTGCTTGGCACTTATTAAAGTCTTCCTTGACATTTTTTTTTTTTTTTAATTTTACTTACATCTTATTTTAAAGGTGTTTATGTAATTGAAAGAGTGAGTATCCAAAAGCCAGGCCTAAGAGTCCTTGGGTTTGGCACAAGGCCTGTCTCAATCTGTCATTTGTCTTTTATGTACGAAAGCACAGGTAGATATGTGATAATTTATAAAACACTTTTTACATCCCAAAAAGGAACATTTCTTTTTTACTCATTGTAAGTTTTTTCAGAAATTTTAAAACAGGGGTTTAAAGCACCTCTTCCTTTCTGCTTTGTTTCTATATAAACTGATATCAATCTTTCCATTTGTGGCAGAAATATTGGAGATTTCTAACACATCTGGATTTTATCTCTGTCAGCAATACTCTGGTGGTAGTCTTTTCAGCTTCACTTCACTGGAGGTTAACCCATCCTTCAAATTAAATACTCTGAGCCTAATTTGGCCCTGTGGGGAATTCAGAATGATTCACTTGACACCGTCCTCTTCTTCCTGCCCTCAAAGTAGAAAATAAAACCTGAAAGAAAGTCAAGTCTTAATAATACTCCTCACTGTCACCTAACCTGAATGAATCCTTTCTTCCTAAAGCTTCTGGATGATGGGTATTTGCAGCTCTGTCAGAAAGTTAGTGATTCTGAGCTTTTCTGGAAAAAGGGACTTTTTCTGACTCAGGGACCTACCCAACGTGTCAGGTCCTGCCATGGGCAGCCTCCTGCACCGTGTGAAATCCTGCAAAATAAAGCTATCCATGCCCCCAGGCAGAGGAAGGCCAGATTCCCTCTACCACCCCAGCCATTTTCAAACGTTGACTGGAGAACTCTCTGTTAATTTCTCAACTAATTAAAAACTTAATTATTTGATGACGTTAAGTGGCAAACAATGATAATTTTCTCCCTCTTTCCATCCATCCATCCATCTCTTTTCAAACTGAATCTGCTGAAGAAGCAAAGATTATTGCCAAATAGAGGTCCTGTGCATGGCATTTTAGGGCCCCAAGCTGGGTGTACATTGTCAAAACGGATGAAAAATAACAATAATTCGGATTTCTGTATGGACAGGTTCAGTTGATGTCCATGAGATGACTCAAGTTAGTGAGTGTTGCTCTCAGAAGGATGCTATTGACAGAGCAGGCACTAAGCAAGCAATTAATAAAACAGAAGTTGGGTATGTACAGCTAGTTTTCCCTACAGTTCCACATCTGGAGGATCACACATCTTATTCCTTGGATGCTTGCAGGAAACAAATCTGTGAACTGAGAGACTAAGGGCCATCCCTAGGCTTAGAACATTGTATGAAGCAAGTTCACTGACAAAAAAAAAGCCCATAGAAATGAAAAAGGGATATAAATGTGATCTTATAAGCAATGTAATAATAACAGGGAACATAAACATGACTTTGGGATGTAGTGAGACCTCAGCTCAAGTTTTTGCAGCTTGCCACACAACCTTACCATTATCTTAACACATTTAATTATTAATACCTCCATGGTGATGAATCAAAAGTGCTGCATTTGACTGGCACAGGATGGTAAGTGCTTTGAAAGTCATTATCCTAAATACAAAAAGATTTTGAATAATCCTTCAAAATGTCAAGGCACACATCACATCAGCAATTGTTAAATATTTCTTCTGAGGAAGAAGTTAATTTAAAGCACTTTTGATGTTTAATGCCACTCACAACGGCAGCTGAAAATTAACCCTCTGCATTTCCCTCCCCCAGACCTCAGCAGCCTCGGTATAATGTTCTAGGGTGGTAGGATATTTTCAATGCATCTTATTAAAAAGAAATCAAGGGCAGCTTTAGGAAGCTTGAAGGATGAAAAGCTCAACGAAACTTCTAAATCGATCCACAGGAAGCAAGGAACTGGGAATATTTTCTTGTCAAATCCATCTATAAAATGGGCCCATTAAAATTCTCCTTTTACTGCAGATGATTCTCCGCCCTGCTGAGTGAATTTCACTGAGGAAATATCAAGCTCCTGGGCAAGATGATGCCCCCTTCTTGTGGGAGGGATAAAGCTGTGTTTGGCAATTTTTGTAGCAATTCCCCACCTTGTTAGGTGGGTGGGAAGGAGGAGAATGTGTGAAGAGTGTGCAATAAACCTGTATACATAGGTATGCATTGTTGCGAAAAGAAGAAAGTGCTCGAATTTTATGATAAACACTAAACTGGCTGTGAAGTTGAGTTGACCATGACAC
>VZTI01001575.1:163224-274536 GCA_013397865.1 Struthidea cinerea | reverse complement strand
TGTGAGCTGGTAGTTAGCATTACACCTTTTTTTTTTTTTTTTTTTTTAAAGAGCCAGTAAAACTGTGAATTGTAAAATTTCCTTCTTTACTTCAACGTTGAGGTTCTTACTAATTTCTCATTAAAATGGATGGAAGCTTTTGAGTCTTGGGAATGAAATTAGTTCTCAGAATGAGATGTAAGGGTGTACTTTTCTGGGTGGTGCTCAAGGTTTGACTTACCTAGCAAAATCATCACTTTTTGAAACTGTCACCAAATGTTAAATCAGAAAATGTGCATCTTTGGGATTTCCAGGGATATAAAATAGAACACTGGCATGAATTCTTTTTGTCTGTGGCTTTATACTCCATTCTTTTAAAATGTTTTCTTATTTTTCCTTCGACTTATCTAATGTCTTCATGCCAAGAGTTATCAATGCTCAAAATATTTAGAAACACTCTCAAGAGCAGAATATTTTCCATGATGCCTGAAACTACTCTAATACCATTCCTACTCGGCATCCCTGGGGTCCCGCGTGCCCCCACAGACGCCTGGGCAGTTTCACTACTGTGGTCGGTAGCAAAGAGTCGGAAAGGGTACTTGCATGCGTTCTGGCAGCGGCATTTAATGCTTCTACACTGACAAAGGTACCAGGGGCAAATACGAACATGATCCCACAAATCACGGTTTTATCCGGGGGACAGGGAAAAGGCGGGATTAGGGAACGGGGACCAATGGGGAAGCTTCGGGGGAGTGACGAGGGGTAGAGGCTGGCAACCACCCAGGGAATTCAAACTTGGATAGATTAACATAGAACAATGCATCCTGGGAGAAGCTTTTTTTGGTCAACCTAACATAATGTATGTTCACTGGCCACCACACTGCTCCTCATCCTAACCTTAATATGTCCTCTGAGGAGGTGTTTGGGAGACACTGTAAATAACTGCAAAACAAGCAAGCTAGCAAATAAACAAACAAGCTTTTTAAGTTGTATGGTTGGAAATGTATGAGAGAAGAAAGGAAAAAAATACAGCCAAAAAAAATTTGTCTATTTTCAAGAAAATGTGTTGTCCTGAAATTCTGAGAATAAGTCACTTGCTGAAGCCAGAATAATTAATGAAGTATGAAGTCCCAGAAACATAGTGAGATTCACTGTGACCCAAATGGGAGAACAATATTCAGGAATCCTAAATCCTTTTGCATGAGTAAAATCTGATTGGAAGTCTTTGCTTCTTAGCAAAATTACTAGTCTGGTTGAGTTCTTGGAGTGGCCAGAAGCTATTGACTAGAGCAAATCATCTTTGATAGCAATCAAAAAAAAACAAAAAACACAAGGATAAGTCTCAGGCTGTCTGGTCCAAGGCAGAAGCATTGTTAGACTGCTCATTTATCAGAAATAGAAGCCAGAGGTCTGTGCATTGGGGGAGAGTATGGTGAAGAAACCTGGTGAGGCAGTTGAAGTTTCGTAATGATCTTCTCACCTATGATTTAATGTCTTCTACAGCAGTGTGAAGCCTGTGTTCTTTATATAATCAGCATTTGATGTCAACTTCAGTCTTTCAAGACTCTGATCAACTTGATAACTGGGAGAAACCATCCACCAGTCAGTAAAACCGGACAGGTCTCAGGTTTACTTCTTGTTTACTGCCCTGAACTCCCTGTTATGAAGTGTTAGGACGTGGAAATTAAATCTGGATCTTCTTGCTGCCATTCTCTGCTCTTAACATACCCAGTTTAATGAGCTGACTTTCACTCCCTCTATCCCAATTAGGCGGCTGAATTTGCAATTGCTGCCTTTTCAGGATGACACCAAAATGCCCCTCTAATCCTGGCTCCTGACTTGCTGGTTGTGGCTTCTCTGTGGGACAGCAGCAGCCTGAGTGAGAGGGGCACACCAGCACGGTGTGTCAGAAAGGGAAAGGACCCGAAGTCGGTGTGGGGACAGCCTGTGATATGGTGCTGCAGGCCAGTCTCACACAGTGGGATCTCAGGGGCTAAAGTTCAGGGAATTTTTGACCCCTGGAGCAGACTCAAAGTTATGGACCTCCAAGATTATCCTGTCATAAGCACAGGTAGAACGTACTTCTAGTTGTCCAGACTGGGTTTTCTATACATAAAAGATGAAAAAATGTTTCCTCTCCATATCACTTGGCTTATATGAAGAATACAAGTCTCCAACACAGACAGCAGCGTCTACCTTCAGTGGCAAACTGTACTGAATTTATCTCACAAACTTAAATGTGTTGCACTTAGAAGCTGGGAATTACAGAGAAAAAGATAACACTTCGTGTTGTATCATTACCAGAAGAAACATTTTATGTCAGGCATTATATTAGGCCTTTACTTCGCCTGAGAGGAAGTAAGAAAAGAAACATATAAAGTTAGGAAAGTATTTCATAAGGAAGACTTTGAGGATTTTATAAAAATATCAATTTTAAATAGATACATAATATATTTGAATATGCAGTGCAAGCCAACAAAGGCTTCTATCTGTGGGAGTTTCACTAGTGTCCTCACTATTAATTTATGTAGCTTTTACATCCCTTTCAGAGATATTAAAATATTATTTACACACTTTTAGAAGCCTTCAGTGGACATTTAATTGGCTTAATGAAGTCACAGAAGGAGTGGGTGACTAGGAAAAAAAATAATCTAAGGGTTCCTAATTCTAGGTTTAATATTCCTACATTAATCAGTACAATCAAGTGAGATATATAGCCTGGCACTCTATAGAAAACAAAAGAGTGAAGCAGCATTTATATTTTATGAGTTTTGGAGAGTTTTTTGCAATGGAAAGGCATTCTGTTTTTAAAGAGGCAATTTAGGGAGACACTTTATTATCTACAGAGGAAAAAGAATATTAAAAAAAATCCTGTGTTGATAATCTTGAATAGTGAAATCCTGCTAAGTTAGGGAAATGGAAAAAAGCCAAGTACAAATTGTTAAACACAAATTGAATGTTTTCTAATTAAACTGCCAGTGATGAAACAAATCCATACAGGTGAATATAGTGAATTAAGTTTTCAAACTCTTCAGACTGTATCTCTTTTTTTTTCACCTCCAAGCCACTGCAAACAGAACAAGGTTCTAAGACAATTGAGTAGGAGCATTTAAGAAACCTAATCCAGCTGTAAATGTATGACTAATATAGTACCCAGTAGTTTCCATTGCATTATGTACTAAGTTTATTTAGTTATTATGTCTTTTAATGTTCCATGACACATAGAACAGTAGTATTAAATACCTGAGTAACATTCTTCATGAAAATGTGTCCTCTCTCTGCTTAGGAAAAAAAACATACATCAGTGTTTTGCAGTTAGTTTGGTATCCGTTCAGTCTCTGGCCCTTCTGACAAGGATAGCATTGACTGCCAGGGATTATGGATTTAGGGACTTGAATTTGGATATTCTGAGCGAAACCACCAGGGTATTCCATGGGCTTGTCTCTTCAAAGGTCAGGACAGGTCAATGCAGTCACGTAAATGAAAACTGTGTGTGCTACAAGCCACAGGTTTCAACATTTCTCTTTCCCTCCTACATTCAATGCCTTCATAGCCCATTCATGAAGCCGCCAAGGAGACAAACTAAGAGACAGCCCTGTCTAACTGGGCCATACCTGAATCAGCACAACCCCTCTTTGGTAAGTAAATACACAGCACCCTGAAGGATATACTACTCCCAGCAAAGCCGAAGTGATTTGCCCTGATCAGGTTGTCCCTCACATCTGGGGATCCCCTGTAACTACTTGGGTGCAGTCACAGAGGCGTAAAGCAGGCAAATGTGAGAGAATTGCATGTGCACTATCCACCAAGAAAATTCTAATCTCACCTGTCATTCACAAGGAGGCTGTAATATCCATGGAAATGCATTGTAGGCTTTGCTGCTTTTATTCTGAAACTGTTTAGTGCATTTACATTTTCTATGAAACTCAATCAACTTTCCAGCTTTTCTTTTTGAACCTTTTATTTTTCCCATTAGTCTGTTAATAATTGTTGCTTTCCTGGCATTCTTGTTCTGTTAGGTTATTATGCATTCCTCAGCATTCTGAAAAATGAAAAATGGAAAAAATCACATGCTTTTCAGCTGACTTAACACTGCGTAAAATGCTGAAATTATTAATTGAACATCTTGATTATAAATTAGGTGGAAATAATGTTGAAGAAGCAGCCCCTAGTCATATAGGTTTATTATTAGGACTACATACTGAATGATTTGAATTCTGTTCTAGTAGTGGTAAATATAGTTATTATGGAAGAATGTGAGCTCGTGGATTTTGGCTGAATGTCAACTGAATCAAGCAGGGTATTTCATCTATAATTTAAAATTGCATGTCCTAAAACAATGTCTGTGTTATCTCCTGCTTCCACCCTTCCAAGAGTAACGTGGTTATGATCTTACATAAGATAAGGAAATTATTTCAGCCACTACAGAATAACTAATTGCCAATAATACTGTTGTCAGCCGTCCCTGTGTGCAGCAGCACCCTACTGTGCTAAGCTCAGTAGACTCACAACACAAAGTTTGCAGTGCGTTTATGTGATGACTGAGGAATTGCAGCTGTTATGGCAGATTTAATCATTAATGCTGGTGATGTTAGATGACCTTATATAGTTTGTTTGGATGCCAGACTCATTAAGTGGAAAGATATTATCCAGACTTCATGGGTGCAGCTTTTACTCCCCCGGCGTATTTAGCAGGGCCAAGGTTTCATGATAAGAGTCACTCAGTCGGATACCACACAGTTCAATGCTGCCTCATAAGTCATAATTTCTTATCCTCCTGATTTACCTTAGTGTTACAGATTGTATATCTGTTGGAGTATTATTTGTGCTTTATTCTGTGCAACACTGACCTTGGTAGAGTCCCAGGCTGTCCGAGCCATTTAGGCACTACCGTAATAGATACGTTAAACAACAGCTGCAATTGTTCTCGTATATCCAGGTAGGCTTGGAGCTCAAGATCTGCTGCTTGACAAATGTGCTGCCTCACCACCACCTCAGCACTGCGAGGGAACCCTATCCGTCTTAACAAATAATGCAAAAGCGAAGGTGTATCTGATTTGAGGGAACTGAAAGGTCCATCTATGTTTGTTTGGGGGCTCGAGAGGTTTAGGGGAAAGGTTTGCCTGAGAGGTTAAGATCTTATCTCTGTCCTAGATTGAAGAAAACTCTTAAATCTGAACAGCTTTTTCCTTGAGGGTGCAGAAATATGATGAGACCTTCATTATTTCAAATTTCAGGTAACTCTATTCCTCACTATTTTCTTTATCTCCTTTAAAAGGTAACCTGTTTCTCCCCTCTTATAAGAAAAGAACCCAGTGGTGGGTGGCAATCCTGGCTGTCGCCGGGTAATCTGTTTTAATTTTCTGGCTCCTGTTGTTCATCTGAGCGTTCCAGACTCAGTTCTGTAAGTTGTTTGCTGGAAGCAAGTCACTAGGAGACGAGGGTTTCTTCTACCAGTGAAGGATACTCTGTGCCTCCCAGGAATGCTCCTTGTAGCCCAGACTCTCCTTCTGGACATAGTGAGATATGAAAATCCTCAGGAAAGTAGGGCTATGCTATATTCTTCTGTGCAGAAATAGCATATGGGGGAATAGCCAGGAACATCTACACATAAAAGCAAACAATTTCTACATTTTCCACTCCTTCAAGCCCTTCTTCGTATCTGTATGAAGTAAGTTATACTTTAGCTGACTATATATCAACACCCAGGTAAAGGAATAAGGGAACATTGCTCTGAACTGACTAAAAAGAGAAAATGCACAAAAAAATCCCAAGCAAAATACATATCTGCACAAAGATCCTTCCTTAATTCCCATGTGAAGAAGTCGAGGCAGCTGTGGTTAAGAGAAGATACAGACTTTTAAGAAGAACCACGAGCTGGAAGAGCATCTTGACAAGTCATAAAACCTTAACAGATTTCTGTGGTGATTCCTGTGCAGTGCTATCAAAAACAGGTTTACCTAAGTACATTCAATGCTGCTGACACAGAAGGGACCAGGACAATGTCGGGGCAGATTTCTTATGGGAATCTCACCCACATTTTCTCAGTGGGGATGGCTGGAAGTGTGCGTTTAGGTGATTCTGTTAGGGAGGATGGGCTCTTCTGTTCCATGTATTTAAATGCTGGCTGTGGATGATGACTGGACAAACCATGAAGACCACCAGATTGCTTCCTGAGGCACCATTCTACAAATTTTAGGTGAAATGGAAAAAAAAATCACTTGACTGACAAGGGCAGCTTGCCTTGTATCTGCTTTACATCATGGGTGGTCAAACTATTGTGAAAAAATACATGTGGCTTGAAAGTTGCAGAAATGTGGCTTACTGTCCTGGGCTACATCTTCAGAGGGTGTTGTGCCATTTATCTGTGCACCCTAAAGATCTGACCTTGAAGAAATATGTACAAGGAGGTCTGTTGAAGTCAGAAATAGCAATACAGCAGCCTCCTCCTTTCTGGAAAACACAGAATCATAGAATAGTTTAAGTCAGGAAAGACCTCTAACATCACTGAGTTCAACCATTAACCCAGCACTACTGTGTTCACCTCTAAACCATGTCCCCAGATGCCACATCCTTGATTTTGAACACCTTCAGGGATGGTTATTCCATTACTTCATGTTTCCAATATCTGACCACCCTCTCAGTGAAAAGATTTTTTCCCAACATCCATTCTAATCCTCCATTGTGCATCTTGTGACCATTTCCTCTTGTCCTGACAAATTTAGGACCCCGAAAAAGCTCTTTTCTTACTGTCTATGTTCCTTGATCTTCTCATCTTGGCTGTCATAGGCATGTGATACCTGTCCTGATGGTTCAGGCATTTGACAACCCATTCATGGTATGGCCCAAGATAATGTAAAATTCTCCACTAGATTAAGGAAGGCCTGCAGAATGTACTGTCTATCAGTTTCTCTTTATGTGTCTGTGCTTTTCCAAATGTACAGTTAAATATATAAGCTTTCCCTTACTGATCAAAATTTATTCTGGATTGACAAGCTTCCTGGGCACTTGGTTTATGGCTATTTCTTCTGTTCTCAGTGTTAAATCAATTGACAGCCTTGGGGTTGGAAGGAATTGTGCTAAAGAAGAGGTCACTGCTGAGTCGTCTTCGTTGTGTTTGTATTGTTTTCCTAGTTAGTGTGAGGAGATGCCCGTTTTTAGGGAACAAAAAACAAGAGTAAGCTTTAAGATAAACACATGTCTTGGAAATCCTCAAAAGAGTGGCAGATGGAAAAATAGAAAGAATTCAAATATTTATTAAATAATAGAAGTTTTTTAACGTAGAGTTGCCCAGAATAATTTGGCTTGGCTGTCTGATCATAAACAATATTATTTTCTGGCCATATCCAAACCCCATTGTTGAGGTACTAAAGAATGAGGTTTCTGCCACAAAGAGGGAAATACAGCAGGACTGGTATGGAGTTATTAATCAATCAACAACTAATGGTTTTGTAGCTCTCTGCCTCTTCCTGACACCACCAATTCTGCAAATTTATACAATGATTGTTTTACTATAATTATGGAGTAGGAAATCAGCAAGGTAACATTCCCCTGTATTGGCATCTAGATCTGGTCTTTTATAAGGACAAACAATTAGCTTGAGGATTTCTAAATACTAAATATCTTCTTGTGAAATGCAAGAAAGTTTTTGTTTTGTTCTGTTTTTTAAAGCTTGTTACTCAGCTTTTTGAATGTAGATCCTCATTTGTAATATGAAATGTGTCCTGAAAATGTTCTAGAAATTTGGAGCTATACTTAAAGGATATCGTGGCTCATCCATCCGGTTCCTTCACCAGCCTGTGTTATCTCCAAATGCTCCAGAGGAAAATGAAAAAAGACCAAAATTATCAGAAGCAGTATGTTCCAAGATACACATCATAAAACACAAGTGGATAAAATGATACTCCAATACGTAGTTGTTGTTTTTTACCATGAATTGCAATACTTCATTTCCTCAGCTGTTTTTGTTACACTTAATACTTAAGTCATAAAAAACATGGGCATAATGATTGCAACTTACTGTCCATTTTTTGTGATTAAAACGTTTTTTAAAAACATTCTAGACCATGTAGCTGGTGTTTAGCATCTAGCAATGGCTGGCATAACACATTTGTGAAAATGGTGTATGAAATCAGGGCATGTAAAAAGTGTGCCAGATTCTGACAACGTGTTTGAGTACTTAGTATTGTTGAATCATAGAATTTTTTTAGGTGGGAAAAAAGTTTTAAGTCCATTGAGTCCATTGAGATCACCATTTCCCTGTGCAGTCTGCCCCAATGTTTAATAACCCTCTCGGTGGATAGATTTTCCCTAATATCCGATCTAAACTGTGAGGACATTTCCTCTTTTTCAATTTTTTTCTTACAGTGGGGAAGAAACTGACTCCCACATTGCTACAGCCTCCTTTCAGATGGTTGTAGAGAGGGGTGTGGTCACTCTTCAGCCTCCTTTGTTCCAGAATAAACAACCCCACCTCCCTCACCTGTTACTCATATGAATCATTTTCCAGACCCTTCCCCAGCTTCATTGCACTCCTCCGGAAATGCTCCAGCCCCTCAATGTCCCTGTTGTCATAAGGGACCCAAAACTGACCCCAGGATTCGAGCTGGGGCCTCAGCAGTGCTCAGGAAAGGGGCATGGTCACTGCCCTGGTCCTGCTGGCCACACTGTTGATGACACAAGTCAGGTGCCGTTGGCCTTCTTGGCCACCTGGGCTCATGTTCAGCTGTTCTCAACCAGCCTCCGCAGAGACTTGCCCCACTGGGCAGCTTTCCAGCCACTCTGCCCGAGCCTGGAGCTGCAGGGAGTTGTTGTCACCCAAAAGCAGGATCCAGCATGTGGCCTTGTACCTCACACAATTGGTCTCAGCCCATCTATCCAGCCTGCCCAGGTTCCTCTGGACTTAATGAGACGCAGACTGCATTCCTATTACCTTATTCACCATGAAGGGACTCTTGTTATCTTTATTTCACCCTCAGTACCTTCTATTTGCAGCAGACATTTGATGTAATGAAAAATCAGAAGTGGAAGTAGAAAATATTCTTTCATTCTGAGATTCCTTTTGATACCAGGTAGAGCTGTCTATGTTCATGATCAAATTGCTCGCAAAGAAGGAATCTGGAATATAACAGAAAGTCAAATCTTACATTATGAAACTGAACCAAGGCTTCATCGACGCTTGAAGAATATAGATTAAATGGGATGATTTTATTAAACAAAACACATACTGGAGTGTTGGGGAAACTCAAAAAGTCACATCTGGGATTTCAGCTAATTTGGTGTTTGAAACGGTAAGTTAGATATGCTTTTAAACAAAGGAAAAAGCATCTAGGTTAAACACTGTATCAAATAAAAAACAAACACTCAGTATGGTATTCACTCCCTTAAATGTTGTCTATCTAAAAGTGAGGCATGCATTTTAAATTGAGCATCAAGACACCTTTTGTACTCAGAAGAGAAAGGATATCACTTCCAGATGAACAACAAAATTCATGAACAACTAATGCATCAACAAAAAGGTATCTAAGATGGGAGCAGGGAGATCAATCACCCTCTTCCAGCACCTGTTTTTCTCCATTGGCTATGAAGAAAGTCTGGAATCGCAGTGTAAATTTGATGCCTAACGCTTAGACAGATAAAATTAAGTGAGATGAGTCCTACCCTAAATATCTACCACCCCATCACTTTTTTTCATGGTTGGGTTCATTGTTGTTAATGGTTGATTTCACTTTCAGCTCTTATATACTGGCAAATTATTCTTGCTCTCTGCTTTTCTATATATCAGGGAAATATTTATACAGTGTAAATAAACATTTCCCAAATTACAGGAAAATAATTTTTCTGCATTTTTTTTTAAAGAGCTTACATAAAGCTAACGTAGTAAACTTAATCTCTCAATTGTTGTTGGAACGTTAAAGGAAATATGAAAAAGGTGGATTTTTCCTTCTAACCTGTTTAAAAACTGTAAACTTGCTAAGCTTCTTTATTCCTTATTCACAGATAGAAGCCAGAGTTCTCGAGGATTTGCTTTTCAGAGATTATTTCTGTCCTAAAAAAAAAAAAAAAAAAAGATTTCTGTAAACAACAGTCCAGAGTAAATCAACATACTCTTTGGATTTTTGATTTATAGCAATGAACTGTTTTGTGTAAATCAACCAATGATCCTCAAAGAAAAGTGCCCTGAGGCTTTAAGGCAACTGAGACTCTTCTCAGAAACTGACTTCAAGTGAAGCAACCTGGTTGAAACATCATCTTCCCAGTTTGAGCAAGCTTTTCATTTTTAATTGAAAGTAGGAGCACTGGGCTAGAATATAAAAGGCCTCTCAGTTCTCTGCCAAAGCCCCATGACACCACACATCAACACCTTTTTTTTTTATTTATCAATGAGTTAATTTACAGTTTTGGAGGGGAAATGTATACCTGGATGTATTCCACAGTGTTCTGACGTAAAGTAACCCCTGGTAGCTCCCTTTGCCAGTGGTTGAACTCATGCTGCTTAGTTCACGATTAAGGTTCAATTTCAGTGTGTTTTTATGATGCAGGTGGGCATAAGTGAGCAATGGAGAGGATTACAGAGTAATTGCAAATGGGAAAATATATATATATATATATTTATGTAAAAATATCTTTATTTATTTTTTGAATATTTATTTTCTTTCTAGTGAAAGTTTGGGAATTCTTACTTTCACTGGAACCCAAATAAAATTTTTGCTGTTGTGCATATTTTCTGTAAGACTTCATGCTGGGCAAATTATATCCACAGCAGTAAAGCATCAATGAGAGGCAGGGAAGCAAACAATTTAATCACAGAAAGAATTCAGAGCAGGTATATAACCTATACAACCTTGTGCATTTTTCATCCCACCAGCCTGAAGGTCGTTATATCTGGAGTGGGAAGAACAAAAGAAGAAACTCTGGTCTGTGAGGACAGACATAGAGTTACAGAATACTCAAGGCTGGAAAAGACCTCCAAGACCACTGAGTCCAACCATTAAGCCAACACCACCAAAATCACCACTAAGCCATGTCCTGAACTGCCACATCCACATGCCTTTGAACACTTCCAGGCATGGTGACTCCAAGAATAATCCAGGCTAATTACCCCCAGCTCCCTCAGCTGGTCCTGATGGATGGTAAAAAAATGTCACCAGTAAAAACTTTTATTGAGCAAGTACTGCCAGAAAAAAGAAAACAAACAAAAACTCCACCAAACAAACAAAAAACAACCAGATAAAAAAATTAAATACCAGACACCCACAGGGTTTGGAAGACCACCTTCCTCTGTCCTGCTTTTGAAAAAAAGCCTTAAATACCTTAAATACAGATTTTCAGAAGCATAGCCTTGATGAAGCTTATCTCAAAGCACCAGTCCTTCAAAGACTTTTTAGGATGACTTGCTGGGAAGCATGGAACTGTTTTTTTCTGGTTGACAGTGAATGGTTGAAGTTGTAACAGCCAATGGCATCACTCTCAAATATGTGGTCCAAGTGGCCAAGACTTGCACTCCAGCACTGAAATCCTCAGATATTTTGTGTGGGCAATCCTGTTTAAGCAGTAAGGGATGTCTTTCCTTTGAGAATGAAGAATTAAAATGTGTTACCAAATATTATATTTTGATAAAGAAATTTTCCCCTTCAAAAGCATATATCAGTCACCTTATCAAAGAATTTGCAGAACCACAAATTTCAGTGGCTTCTTTCCAGATGCCAAAAATGGAAGTGGATTCTGAGGTCGGTAATAATAAAGTGAAAATAAAAGAAACAAGCTTCCTTCTGAAGCTTTTCTAAACAGTATATACATTTATTTATCAACCTGCAGTATCGGATATACCTGCTCCCAGTGGACTCACTTAGTACCAGGAATTACTGCTGAACAGAAAGCTTATTTAATCTATTATGGGTCAGAATTTTTATCAAGCTGCTTAATTAGAGTTGTCTCCCTCTCTCTCCCTTTTTTTTTTAACAGCTTAATGAGGAGTTTCATCACTCCTGCCAAAGATGAGTCGAGTGTTTTCAAGCAGATGAGTGTGATGTAAGTAAATATGCAATACGATGTATCTTTCTTGTATCTTCCATTCAGAAGTAGGGTCAAATCTTCATTAATTCAATAATATTTCAGGCAACTGTTTAAAAATTTTAGTAAGGGCATGATAACAGACACATGATCTTTTTCAAGCTAGAGCCTCCTAAAAGTTAAAGTAGATGTTTAATGAAAATTAGTCATCTAGGCTCCTTATAAAACTTTCAGATGGTTTTATATGAAATAAACCCAATTTTTGGAGTGTCTTTCATCAGGGAACTACTTTCACGTAACATTTTAATTGAAATTATTTGGTATCAAATGGGAGAGGGAATTGGGAATAACACCTCAGTTGTTCCAAACAATGACCTCATTTGTTATACAGAAAACATTCCTTGCTGAAAATACATGAAGAAGTAATAGGACTATGGTAGGGTAAACAAGTAAGTCAGCAAGTTTTAAAAAGTTACTAATTAAATTTTTAAAATTACTGTACTACTGAGACAGCTATCTGGCATGAATAGACTCCACCTAAATTATGGAAGTCTGAAAAATAATAGTAACTAAAGAGGATCTAACCTTATGGAAAGTGTCATCTGTGATCTGTGAAATAACTGTGACTATTATTTGCATCACAGTTTCTACCTCTGTGGCCTGATTTGCTGAAGTTCTTGTGGGCCTGTATGGTGTGTGATCCTGCCAGGCAGGAGCAGCATCAAGCCCTGCACTCTGTCCCAAACTGTAAAAATGCAACTTTGCAGGGCAGGGTAAGTTTCAAGGCTGTGGGAAGATAAGCCACTAGAACCTCACGCTTGTACTGCGACAAACTACCTCAGCTGAAGCTGTTGGAAGTTTTTCCTCTGCCAGACTCCAGCATTTCTCTGCATTTCCTGTAGAGCATCTTCCTTAAAACCCCAGAAGATGTAAACCCACAGAGGTCTATTTATTTTAGTGGTGTAACCCCATTGTATGCTCATTGAGAAACTAGTCCCAGAAAATTTCTATCAACTACAAACATAAAAGCAATGGGACAAGATCATGATTTCCATGAAGTCAGTACAAATATTATTGTTGACTTCAACACCAGCATTTTATCCAGAGGAGGTTTTTAACTCAGTTTCCCACTAGTTTAAGAGAAAAACTCAAGTGCAAAAAGATGCTATAATGAACAAGTTTTGCAAGATCATTCACTAACTAAAACACCATGTATCTTAAGAGAACATGGACCAGTTACAAGTATAATATCTGTAAACAATATAAAGAAGTCTAAATATTTATTGGGAAATACTCTCAAGATAATAGTAATAGAACTTTCTGATGAATTAGCCAAGGAATGTAGATTAAAAAGAAAAAAAAAAAAAGAAAGGACTGCATTATCCACATTTGATTTCATAGATTATCTGTAAAAAGGTTGCTTTATGGGAAAGCAAAATAAGTCTTACATTTACATCACTGTTTTCTTGTTTTTTTCTGGAAAGCACTGAGATGAAAGGCTGTTTAGAAAGGAGAAGGAAACCATGTAGGTGAAAAATTCGTAGTCTCTTACAGGCAATCAGATACTGTTTATAAAAGTTTCTTTCTGCAGCTGGAAAAATATTGAGCTAAACCCCCAACCTTATTGAAACAGAGTCAAGAGATTATGAATAACCAATCTCTAAGGAATCAGCAAGCATACATGGGATTTCTGTTTGAACAATGATCTAATCTGTGCTTTTATTACTTACTATTGGTAAAATCCTGGCTCTGCTAAAGTCACACTGACAAAACAAGTGATTTTGCTCCACTTTAATTATATTTCCCTGTCAAAATATACATGATCATTCTGGAGTTCTGGAGGTGATAGAGTTTTGCTCATGTTCCCTAAATTATACTAGCCTGAATTAGTAGCAGTAAGATGTACCCCTCATTTATTTTTACTGATTCTGTAATAAAGGACCAGAAGAAAATAGAATGCATCTTATTTGGGAGATAATTGTGATGCTATCTTAAGGTAGAACTACAGTTTATTTCCTGAAAAATACCCTGAACTCTCTGCAAATCAACGTAATACAAAAAGGCAAGATTATTTTTTTTTTGGTCTTTATGCCATCTATTTTTTATATTCAGATTACCAAACTGTTATAGCAGAAGACTAAAATGACAAGATCTATACAAAGACCTTTTATAATTGGGGTGAGCAGAGATGGACACCCCAAGGTGTCCCATTCTGAAGGACATAAATAATGAAAAGTTTCCTATGGACCACAAAAATAATTTTAAAATCTCTAAAATAAGTAGAACTCTTTGTCTGTCTCTCCATCAATCCATTCTTTTTCCACTAAGATAAAATTTCTCACTGTTTACACATAACATATTTGGTTTGAAAATTTATTGCTCTGGTATGATTTGAAATGTCAAAAAGGTATTTAATCCCCAGGTATGTGTATAACTGTAAGTGCTTTAGAGCATACGAATACATGCTTTAAATGTTCAGGATGCAGGTATCCATTGATCAAATGAAGTCTTGCCAGCAGCTGTGTTCTTTCACAGAGATGACAATTTCCTGATAAATTCAAATTATACAGCATTTTGAAGCCTTTCTGAGATGAACAGGTCCATAAAAATGTAAGACAATCTCAGACCGCTGGTCAGCTCTGACGTGGTACATAAAGTCACCATCCTTATGGCAACTGCCTGTAAAAATAACACAGGTCACATCAAAGTCTTCAGTAGCTAGTGACTTTGTTTACTCCATTTCAGGTGCCAGGGTGGATCCAGTCCAGCCCAGGAAGAATGAACTGGCATAGACGGAATGACAGACATTAGGCATAAGTACTTTTTATATCAAGCCTTTGGCAAGTTACTTGTTGGAAAAATCTGTTCTCATGAACACAATCCAAAATCTGCAAGTTGTGCTACTAAGGCATATGATAACTTCTAATATCCAGGGATATGCTAATACATACCATCCTGGGATATGCCAAACCATTGCCAGGATAATGGCTCATTCCAGATGCCAGTCAAGGTCCTTTTTGACAGCCTTAGGGCATTTCAGTATAAAAGCATCTTTGACTGGGTTATTCAGAGCAGCAGATCTTTTATCTTCCCCCACCCCCCGCCAACAGAAACTGTAAATAAGCTTTGAATGAAAAGAGAATGGATGCATTTACTGTTCTGTTTTTGTTTGTTGGTTTTTCTCTGGGTTTGTCAGAATTTTGTTGGTTTTTGCTTTTAATCTCTCCACATGTTGCATCTAACAAAAAAAAAATCTTCTTTCCTATTATTTATAGTCCATGGACACCAGAAAATAATAACAAACACAAACAAAACAAATACAAACATAATGGAAAAAAAAATAAAAGGAAAAGTAAAAATAAGGCTTTATAGTTTGTGTTGTTTCAGAACACTAAAGGAAGAAGGTTACTAGAGATTAAAACAACAGATTCCATGTGATTAGTTGCTACACATGGATAATTTTTCAGTGAAATCTTAAGGCTGGTGGAGTGCTCTACTCACAAAGTATTAGCTAGTTCTCAGTAATTAGATTATGTACCAGATAAATTGCTTAATGTATGCCTAAAGGTTCAGGGAGTTTAATTTCTAATAGTGAAACATTATTTATTTATTTAAAAATGAAATTTATAGAAACAACTAAAAAATGCACAAATACCTGAGAACATGGATGGTCAATGAATTGCATGTTTCTCATAGAAAACTGATTATAAAATATTCACAGATGAGAAGGGATAGGTGATCCTCCAGAACAACAGAACTGATAGAAGTTCTGTCAGGTTCAAGAGAAATTTTGGGAAAAAAAGAAAAAAGGTAACCATGAAACACGAAGCTCCTGCAGGAGGTTTTACTAGTACATTAACTAGTAATTAACCTTAATTAAATTTAATTAATATCATTTAATATTAATCAGATAATATTAAGTATTAGAGTAATATTTCTTCATATTAATTACGATGAATTATTAAAAATTGAAATAGCTTAAAAGAATGCTAAGCTGATTTATTCATTATTTAAAGATTTAGCATCAAAACTATATATTTTCCTAAAGTACACAATAGTTCTGGGCTGCTGTGAGCGACTTATATGGTCTTCCTCTTATGACTTATCTGATGCGTTAATATTTAATCAAAGTTCAGTTGTGTACTCATACAAGTTAACCAGCTACAGACGAGCTGGTTTAGCCTCTGAACATATTCACTTGCATTCTGAAAGCGTGCGGTCTACCCAAACTGAGAAGTCACCTTTTTTTCAAGTCTAATTAAACTGATTGCAGGGACCGGGCTAATGAGTCTGGGATTAGGTTACCTCTTCTGAGTAATGTACTCCATAAAAAATCAATTTACCTCACAATCAGCAGCACCTTTTGTATATAACTTTAGTGTACATTTCTCAAGAAATGCGACTTGGAATGCCTGCATAATGCAAACAAGGACCTTAGGCAGTGAATAAGGTCGAATGACCTTCACCAGGAGGTCTAGGGAGAAGCAAGGACCAGAACAACTTTCCCAAGTTTGACACTAGCACCTCACTGCTTGGTAATTTTTCTTCTACTTAATTTGTTTGGATTGGCACAAAGGTCTGTAGGAGAAACTTTATTGCCCACGTGGTACAGGGTTTCAGACTAGACGGCCTTTCTGTCCTTGACAGCAAGGAATGTCAAGGGAGCTATGAAAATATAGTACAGGCTTAATGCTACAGTTTCTGTGTGTAGTTTTTATACCCATACTCTCCTCAGAAGGTGAAAAAAAAAAATAGTAGTAAAAAATCAAGTGTTCACACAAAGAAAAGTTCCTCAGATCAGTTCTATTGACCTTGTTCTTGCTTCTTGACAGTTCCCCACATTATATAGTGAATTCTTCCACATATCTCTGGGAAATAGAAATCTTCACAGAGATACAGCATGAAGGAGAAACACTTAATGGGCCACATTACATCAAAATCTATTGATCTCCTTTCTTTTACTTGTAGGCATGATTGAGGGCTCAAGTAATTGAATTTTCTTCTTGTAGTCTGACATTTTATTTTCTAATTTTTTTTCTTTGTTCTTGAGACATGCTAAGCAAACAGAGATGAGGCTGAAGCACAGGCAGCCTAGGCAAGGAAAATGGTCTAGGCAAGGAGACCTGAACTTCCATTCTCCTTCCTGCTAATTTGGACTGTCATTGGGACCAAAACTGGGCATTGGCACCTTCTGGGTCTTTCCATGGAGTTGGCAAATGGAGAAAGCAGTGATTTCTTTAAATTGGAATTTAATCCGATGATCACATCAGTCTTAGCCAATTTTCATAATGCTTATAGAGCCAAATTTACACTTAAATCTTAGTACAGTAAATGTAGACATCCAGCAGAAATTACATAAAGACAATTTTTTATGACCAGGAGTCACTTATCATCCTGTTACAAAGTCCTTAGGCCAGAAATCCCAGACAGTTTAATGAAGTCATTTTGGAAAATCACAATATTTCAGAGTATCTTGCTCTCCTTGTAATCCATTGTCAGAGGACATGATTGAAGGTCCAGAGATGGGTCAGTTATTAGCTTATCAAAAATCCCTTTCATCGCTGCTGAGGATTTATAATCAACCAAGAGACATGCAGCTGTCAGGACGTGGCCAGGAACACATGCAATGCAGGGCTGGGCAGAATACAAATGATCGTATAAGATCGATCAGATGATTTTTATACGATCAATCAGCTGATTTGTCCTTGCACTTGGCTGTTTGAGGAGTGTATCTACTGCCTTTGGTGATGCTACCAAAGTCCTAGTCCTTCTTGATTTGTTTGTTTTTCTTGCTCCATCCCCTCTAAATTTTAGGTCCCGAGACACAAACTTCATGGTCAATGTGAGTCTTGCAAATCATTGTTCACATATAAAAGAGTCTACAAAATCAGTCCCCAGAGAACGAGTAATTGAAATAACTGGCAATCACAGAATTGTACAATATCGGGAATTGGAAGGGATCACAAAGTTATCAATGTCCGACTCCTGGCCATGCACAGGACCACAGGAATAATGAATATATCTTATTTCTTCCATCTCTCTTTTACTCTCTTTTACTTTCTATCCTTTCTATTTTTTCCCTTTTCTTCCTGTTTTCCTTCCTATTATGCAGTAATTATAAGGCAATATTTACCAGTGAAAAACACCGCAAGGCTAGAGGGAAAATGAGAACGACCTTTAAAGTCATCATGGAAATTGTTTAGATAATTCAAGGATAAAAAAAGTTGGTTTGACTGCTGAGTGGTTTGGTTGGGTTTGATTTTTTTTCTGGAGTTTTGTACGCTCCAGGACAAATCTCTCTGGTCTTGTGATGCCCTCAGGTATCGTAGTGAAGTGTATTTGCAATAATATAGGAGGAAGTCTTTGTGAAACTTGCTGCAGTGATCACAAGTGGTGATGGTAAAGGAGTGTGTGTTATTGTCTGGATGACATTCTTGCAAACTCTTCAAAACTCATTCTTTGGCAGAAAAGGAATTTCCACTAAACTCATAACTTTTCTCTTGTTACTCTGGATTAATGATTTACTGACAGAGGAAACAGGGGACTGGGGCAGACATTTTCCAGGAGCAATGTAGGTCTTTGCAAACAGAGTGAGGGAAAATTCTCTTCTTGCAGGCCTCTCTTTCACTTTTCATTTCAGTCCATAAATATAAACAATATGCTTGGTAGAACAAATAAGCGGGTACTTTTATGACAAAACATCAATTAGTTTAAAAATTCTGTCTTTGTAAGAGATTTAGTCAGGATCAGATATGGTTCTGATAGGTTTACTTCAATGAATATGAAAAAAAAATGTATATACAGTCACTTTTGTGTCCAGTTTATTAAATGTTTTCATTAGACAAATGAGAAAGAAAAGTATAACTTGATTTCTGTAGTATATCCCAACAGTCAAATTGTGCAGAGGAGCCTTGACACAGAAACCAATTTGCTTGGCCAACTATTCTGCATAACTCTCCCTCTCCCTAAACACAAAAAAAAGTTACATGATGTCATAGAGTATTACAAGTGAACTGTTTTATACACAGGCTTTCCTGTATTGGGAAATATAACAGAACCTATTTCTTCTGTGACTTGCATCCTACTTTGTCCAATAACAGGACAAATTCTGTATCTCCTTGTCCCAGTTTGGACAAATTTGGAGGAAAATATCCTCTGATAGAAGTCAGGTTACAACCCCCCCCCCCCCCCCAGGTTCGAAAAAAAAAAAAAAAAATTTCCTCGAAGGAAAATGAAAGAGATAAAAGCTATTTATTTAACAAACACACAGGAAAGGAATAATAATGCCAATAATAATGCTAAATATTGAAATCTCTCACTGTGGGGAGAAAACCTGGGAAGACTTCAGAGTCCTACTGTAGGTGTGGGATCTCTCCTCCTCGGAGCTGGGTCGGCGAGGGCCCCACCCCGGGCCTCTGGGAAAGATTCTCCCGATGTGTTCAGATGTTGAAACAGTCCAGAAGAGAAGAAGAAAATACCAAAGTCCCAGGAAACAACAAAGTTCAACTCTCCGTCTCCCACTGGGAAAAAAAAAAAGCCGAAAAAGTTGGCTGAAAAGCCCAAGGGTGCCGCAGAAGCAGAGGGGTGTCTGTTGGCGTCCTTGAAACAACTGCTTTGAAAAGTTTGTTCAGTCTTTTTTTCTCTCTCCCCTCTCAGGCTCAGTTTAAAGGCACAGAAAAGATTGGTGGGCATAGGGTAACGATAGGGGATACACATCATAAAGTCACCCCAAGATACTCCTTTAAACACCTTAAAATCAAAATAATTTTATTTTCATGATGCAGTAATTCTAATATGTTGTCTCACTTAGACTTAAGCAATTTCTAAGAAACTCGTTTTCATCCTTTCTTATTATTGAAGTGACCCTACAATAGCTATGAAAGATAGCTCTGCTGTTTTCTTTCTTAGGCATCCTGGCAATATTATTCTGCTCACCCCCTTTTAATTCTGAAGGTACTCTATCAAGGCCAATTTAAATTTATCTCTAATTTTACTCTAAATTCCTTCCAGAAATTTAGTACAAAACCAAACCCAGCTAAATTTCCTACAGAAATAATTATGTAAAGTGACCATAGATCAGAAAATGAAGAATTTTTTTTCAACCAAAGTGCATCATATCTCATGTCTTCTGAGTCTTTTTTTTCTTTCTTTATTTATTTATCCAGATTTAAATGCTGTGATTATATTGCATCTGATAAATTGAGCATAAGGAAAATAGTACTATAAAATTTAAATTTTACAACACTCCTAATCCAGGTGACTACAAAAACAATCGGATTTAAAGTTAAACTCACACATGAGTGCTTTCTGGATTTAGGAGAATGCTAGGGTAGCAGTTTGAATTGCATTTTTAAACATTTCCACAGGTAAATGGCACAGAAGAAGATGTTACAGGATATTAGATATATTTAAATCAGAAACTGCTTCCTTTTCATTTTGGTGGAAAGACTTACAACAATATTGAAAATGAAATTGTATCCTCTATATTTATTTAATCCAAAAGCTAATAAAGGAACTAATTTCCTAAACTAATAAGACTGAGAGTAGATAAAGTCTTTTAACCAGCCAGCACATCTCCCTACAGTGGAGGACGGGCATGTTTTAGGGAAGGTCCTGATAAGAAGCTTTGTTAGTATGGTGAACCTTCTCTATCAGTCTCCAGGTTTATAAGCCTTACTTTGTTGGTTAAGAGCATGTGTATGCACAAGGGCAATAGCATGACATTGATTTCTTTAGGAGCTTCTCTTCAAAATCAATGGAAAACTGTGTTTAAAAATTGAAGGTACGTTATGGTGTTAGAATGCAATATCTTATGACCTGATCCAAAAGACCCTAAGGTTAAGTTTCATCATCTGGAGTTTAGACAACCAGCCAAACTAGCTATTTTAACTCCTCTCTGTGATCAATGTAGAGAAATAGGTGCCTTTTTTTTACATGAAGTGTTATTTATCCTTTGTATTCAGTCTAAGTGTAGTGAGGAGAACAGTTAACCATTTCCTCTCATTTTCTGTAAACATTTCAGTCTGCAAGTTGTTCTCTTTTCTCAGCTTCTCAGCAAGTACTCAAATCCTCACAAAATCCAAGTCTCTTCCTGTTTGCAAGTTTCCTATTAAAGTATTTCTGCACACCAAAACTTATGCCAACATAAGCTAGAAGTACAAATGAAACGTACAGTGAATCAAAATCGATCCTGAAAATTATTTCTCCAGAAAGCCATGGCAAATTCCCATTTTCCAGTATATTCTAGTATATAAAAATAGTGCCTAAAGTTCCAGCCAGGATTTCAGCCCTGGTACATCAACTTCAGTAGATACAGATAGCAAAATATAGTCTCTGCCCTTAAGAGCTTATAACCTATGTATGCAAGAAAACAAAGTCTGGAAGGAAGGGACAGGGGCACAAAAAGATTAAGGGTGAAATTCCAGTCTTAGTAAAAGAAATGGAAGTTTTGCAAACATTACTGGGATTTCAACCTAGATAGCTTTCCAAAGACACACAGGAACAAGTTGCTCAGAGAAGCTGTGGCTGCCCCGTTTCTGGAAGTGTTCAAGGTCTTTCACAAGTGGTTGAGGAGCCAACTGGGAGAGGTGTCACACTGGACCTTGTGCTCACCCACAGCGAAGGGCTGGTGGGGAATGTGGTGCTCCTTGTGGTCACTGCTGCCTTGGCTACAGTGACCATGAGAAGGTGGAGTTGGAGATCCTCAGGGCAGTGAGGAGGGCGTGCTCACTGCCCTGGAATTCAGAGAGCAGAGTTTGGCATCTTCAAGGACCTACTCAGTAGAGTCCCATGGGATAGAGCCCTGGAGGGCAGAGGGAACCAAGAATGAGGCAGAATTTAAAGGATCACCAACTCGAAGCTCAAGAGTGATGCAAACCCGGGCATAACTACAGGCTGGATGGAGAAGTGATTGAGAGCAGCCCTGCAGGGATCAACTTGGTAGGTGATGGCTTATGAAAAACAACCTGAGCTGGCAGTGAGCGCTCACAGCCCAGAAAGCCAAATGTATCCTGGGCTGCATCCAAAGGAATGTGACCAACTGGTCAAGGGAATGGACTCTCCCCTTCTACTCTGCTCTTGTGAGAGTTGGAGAGGGGCTCTTCATCAGGAACTGTAGTGACAGGACAAGGAGTAATGTGTAAAAATGAGGGGAAATTTAGCTTAGTTATTAGGATCAAGTTGTTTACTGTGAAGGTGGTGAAGCCCTGGCACAGGTCCCAGCCCAGGGAGGCTGTGGCTGTCCCATCCCTGGAAGTGTTCAGGGACAAGCTGGATGGGGCTTGGAGCAACCTGGTCTACTGAGAGGTGTTCCAGCCCCTGGCAGGGATGTTGGAACTAGGTAATATTCAAGTTTCCTTCCAGCTCAAACAATTCTGTGATTCTATGAAACCTGTGTCTGACCATGGAAGTGCACTGCAAGTTCCTCTTGGATTTCAAAGCAATGTGGTGTTGTACATAAATTGGTACAACTTTTTGACTTCTGAACCAACTACAAAAGGTAATTCTCTTTCTGTGATACAACATTAAAATAAATAAAAAAATAATACCAATAATAAGAAAGCAAAACCACACAGAAATTAGGTTATCAGCTTCATAAATATGTTTATTTATTTTCATCCCATACATATTTTCTGATTGTAAGACTCCTAATTTGCTGTGTCATTTAAATGAGAGGGGATGTGGGCATTTTTTTAAACAGTCACAGCACTCAGTTTCATTAGCACAATGAAACAAAACCATGGATTTGTCATTTTGATCACTAGTCTCTTCCTCTTTCCTTATTGTCCTCCTCTTATTATAAAGAAAAAATAGTGACTTATCACTTTGGCAAAAGGAGGAAAAAAAATCTCTTCTCTTTCACTCCTTCAGCCCTCCACATGTGCTGGAAGAGGGCAGAATTTAGCAGTGTCCCTTTAAATTGCCTTTGATTCCTGCATATAACTCTTCTCCCGGGTTTTATTGCCATATTGTAATGTTAACGTGTAAAACTCTGCATCTGCTGAGGCATTTGGCTGGAAAAGCAAGTATGTCAACGGCTGTCCCTAGCTGCCATCACACATATGGATTTTCTGTGTTCAGCTCTGCCATCTGGTAGTTAGACCTAAATTCACTCCTCATTGAGTAAGGACTATCTACCATATCATGCTTCATTCTATATGCTATCCCTTTTCATAGCCTTGTTTTATGAAACTTTATGTAGTGTTTGTGTGTCCCATATGTGTGAAAATGTTGAAAGTGTTCAGAAATATTGAGGAAACACTTTCTGGGTATACCCCAGCCAAACACACACACACACACATGCCTATATGTGTGTGCAGGCGCACTCACACACAGCAACAGAGCACCTTCGCTGGGGGAAGAGCAAAAAGGGATCCTACTTGAAGAGACAACGCTGTAAATGTAATTTCTAGTGCTGTTGATTAGAACTTGGAAATGAACATAACAACCTATAAACAGAAACTAGTGTCATTTGAGAAGGACCACTTTACAGTGTAACGAGGATGTGGGTTAATATCCTTTCCAGTCTCTTTTCCCTGCTTGTGACATCTTTGGTAGCAGTTTAATCTGGTGACATTTCCTTCCCTCATTACGATTTTGTCACAGGAATAAACCACCAGGGTTTTATGCCTTCTTACCAGAGCAGGTGCAGCTGTATTGTATTGACTTTTTTAATCCTCAGATGCCTTAACCATCTTTCCTTCTCCTTGCCAGGCTCTGCTTATGTCTTCTACGTGAGTACGTTTTTAGAATGAACTGCTGGGACAGTGAAAAATTACATATTACTGAAAAGTTGAAAATGGGGAATCTGCAAGATCTCTGTAGATTTCAGGAGGGCTAGATCAAGATTATTCTGCTTCAAGAGCCAGAAAGAGGTTGAGATGAACTTAGATCTCTGCTGGTGACAAGACTCATGAATTGCCAGCATTATTAAATAAATTTTTCTTTGTGATGTTTAGGAATTGTGCTGGTTGCCAGTTACAAATTTGTAAAATATATGGCAATTCAGAATCATCTGTGGAGCCTAAATTGCCCTTGTGTTGGCAAGGTAGAGAGGTTACTGATGGCAAGCTCTGGCAAGAATGCAGAGGAAGGAGTGTAAAAGCCTTCAAACCTGAGCAACCAGATTAAAACAAATCTTCCATTGGTTTTAACAATTTTGAGGAAAGGCATTAGTCTGGGTTAGTTGCTATGTATTAGAAAGTAAATTAATAGTACCTAGCTCTTTAGTGCCGCACATTTTCCATGGATTTCAGTTCCAGTGAATGCAGACTAGGCTAGGTGTAAACCATTCTTAGGTGGTCACCGATTTGAAAAAGCTTTTATACATTTATATCCGTGGTGCCTTAAAACTCTGTCACATAGCCAGGTTCTCATGCTCCCCTCCCTCACGTAAGCCCTGAGCTTTTGTTCAGAGCTCGGTTTGATTCCAGCTCACCTACCTTCAGGCACCTAACCAATGCCCACAAAAGAGGTGGTTTTGGCTCAGTAGACAGATATAGAGAGTGAGTAAAGTTCTTAGCAGTGGGTGCCTGGGTCATTTTTAGCGTCTTCAATGTACTTGAGACATCCATATCATTCTGGCACACACACAGTGAAGGTCCTTCTGAAGTGCCAAGCAAGATAACCCAGGAGATGTGACAGGACAGTAGATTCTCCTTTTTTTGGCACCTGAATGTCACCATTCCTGTTGCCTGCACAAAATGACTCAGTCTTTTTAAGATCTGAGCCTCAACCGCAGATTAATTTTCTTCCTGTGACCAGTGACCTTCAAAAACAGCACAAAAATAACAACACAAGGAGAAATTAATCATCGTGTCTTCTGAGCAAAACATAAATGGGACTTTTAACCATAACTTGTGATTGGTTGCAAAAACTTTACGGTGCTGTTCTAGGTGTGCTTACTGACCCAAGAAATCAACACAGAATTGGCCAGTATGACTCTGGTCTAGTGGGAGACACATGTTTCTCTGGAATGGAAGCTGGAAACCAGGTAGGATCTTAGGGCATCTCCCATGGCACTGAACAGCCAAATCTCATTTAATAAAACAATGGTGGCAGAAGGTACCTTTGGAGAGCAATCCATCTGACCTGCCTGGTGCTTCTTTCAGGAAGAAAGGAATCATGCTCTAAAAGTACCTTATAATTTCCACAGACATCAAGTGGACAGCCTATCCTGAAGTGAAACCTTTGGAATCTGGTGAGATGAATCTCATACTGCTGTCAGGTTAACCTTGATCAACTATGAGACACAGGAACAAACAAACAAATTAAAAAAAAAAAAAAAAAANTTAGTGGAAGAGGTTTCATCATAGACTGAAATCAGTTTAAAGGAAAAAAAAAAGAAAAAAAAAATCCCCAATATGAGCTGGCCAGATGTCAAGAAAATATGTCTCATCTGTGTGCTCTAATGAAGTAAGTACAGATGTCCCAAAAGAAATGATGGAAGTAATTGAGCTTTGAATAAAAAAAAGAAAAAAATTGGATGCATTAACGCCTTTGAGGTTATAATGCAAGGGAAAATCATCTGTTGGTGTGAATGAGACAGAAAAATGGCTTTATATATCTTTTGGCTCTATCCTATTTTCCTTTATATAATCGCTTTTATTTCTTTCTTTCTCTTTTGTTCACCCCCCTCAGGCACTTTGTTTGATCTCTTACATCACATACGTGGCTCTTCATTGCTTCCCTTATTTGCATTTATTTATCTTCTGGAGACTGCATCACTACACAATCAAACAAAATTATTGAACCTTGAAACAGTTCTAGATTGCAAAGATGACACCATAGTAAATTCACATTTGAAATAAAACCTAATCAAATATTATGAGAGGATATGTATCAAATCAACCTCCCAAGAGTGTTTGCATTATAAACTTAATTTTTCAAGACTATGTTTGCATAAACGTCCAGCCAAGTTCACCTCCAGTGCAACTCGTACCAAAGTCAACTGAGTTACGTTAAGAATCAACTGGAGTCTATTTATGCATTACAGGATAGTTTAATTTATCTATTAGCTTTATCTTTCGTAATGTTAGAGGTAGCAAAAGACTGCAGATAAGATATCTCTGTATTATTAGATGAAACTAAGTATTGAAACTTTGTCTTTATCTAAATTTTTTACTTGCAAATAAATAAATACAAATAAATACAACAAACGAAACAAAACTGTGAATAATATTGAGATTTTGGAGGCATATTTTATTAGTTTTGGTTATTTTTCTGCCAAAAGCGATCAATCAGTCAATCAATCCATTGCTCATCAGAATAGAAGCTGAAAAATGTGCATTTAATCTTACATATAATTAGGATCTGACATGAAAGGAAAATAAAAAATCAGATTTTGTATTCTCCATCCTCAGTATCTGTTTTAACAGAAGAGTGAAACTTTGACATTGTCCCTCAATTTACTTTTCTTACCAGCTTCTTCCTTATTCTGAACCTCCTGAAATAGGTTTATGGACTTCAGCTCATCACAGCATTGTGCTGCAGGATCTGGAGGTGCCACTGGAAAGTAAACATTCTTGACAAGTTAACAAAAAGAGCATTAATTTATCTAGTTCTTTGATGCATCTTGTCTCTGAATCTTCAGGTTTCATCTGTAAAATGAAAGGAGCAAAACTAGTTCTGCCTCACACATGGGTTCTGATATTGAAATTCCATCCAGATCTTAAAACTCTAAAGATCCTAGGGGAAAAAAAAAAATACACACACACAAAAAAAAAACCAAAACACCCCAAAACAAAAACAAAACCAACCCAAATAAACGAAAGCCAACAAAAAAAAAAAAAACCCACCAGAGCCCAAGCAGAACATTTTCACTTACAATTTTCTTACATTTTCTAGCTGAAAATATTTGAGATAATAAGACATAAATCACATCACACAGAGGGGTTATCATCAGTTCTGTCTCCTCCCAGAGGAGGGTGTGTGTGTATGGATAAAGGAGAAAAGCATCCATAAAGGTTAGCAACTTCTGCAACCATGCCAGCAACAGCTCAAGCAGTTTCTGGGCAAAAGAATAGCCTTGGGAGCCAGCATTCTAATATTTTAAAAGCTTGATATCATTATTATTTCCAATTAAAATATTAGTCTTCCTGAAAAAGCTCTGGATAGCCCAATTTGACCTCAGGGCTGACCCTGGTTTGAGCAGGAGGTTGGACTGTGTGATCTCTTGATGTGACTTCCAACTGAAATTACCCTGTTACATTACCACCCTATGTTACAACAAAATGCACACCAAAACCCTAACAAGGTCAGCAGCTGAAAGAAAGGTGTATGTGTCAGAGAGACACAAAAGGAGAGGAAGTCTATGCATGGTTAAGAATCAAGAGGTGGAAGGTGTGTCCTTGGGATCCCAGAACAACACTGTAGGATGGGACCGAAACTGGCTCACAGAAGCTCCTAAGGGAGCCTCAACATCCATACCTGAATATTTTTGATTTTGATTGTGATTATGATCATCTTCCAGCCCTTGTGACAAATTTGCTATTACCTAAGGAGATATACCTGTAGATACTTCAACTGAGCTGCGCAGGAGCTGTGGTGACCACTTGAAGAACTGGTAGTTGTTCTTCCTCCTCTGACTCCCTGAAAACCTCATATGACATGGAGGAGTTGTATCTGCTTTTTCTGTTTTATGAGCTGAGAAGAAGAAAGGATAAAATCTATCAAAAATACAGCAGCATTTTCAGAGACAGAATAACTTTCAAGAGCCTGCCACAAAAAAACCTCTTCTGACTATGACATCCAGCCAGTTAAAAGCTGGCATAACATAGAAGCCACACTTCTCCTCCAGAAAGATCAGGGGCTGGGTCTCAGACAAGCAGAGGAGACAGGAGCAGGATGAATAGCTGGGGTAAAAATCAGGACTGAGGAACCTAGAAAAATCACAGAATAATAGAATGGCTTGGGTTAGGCAGGACCTTAAGATCATCTTGTTCTAACTCTCCACTGCCATGGGCAGGGACACCTTCAACTAGACCAGGTTTCTTCAAACCCTATCCAGCCTGGCCTTGAACACTTCCAGGAATGGGGCAGCCACAGCTGCTCTGGGAAACTGTGCCAGTGCCTCACCACCTTCACAGTAAGGAATTTCCTCCTAATATCTCATCTACATATCTCCTCTTTTAGTTTAAAACCGTGTCCCTTTGGCCTGAAGTGTGTCAGGGAAGGGTTAGGTTAGATACCAGAAAAAGGTTCTTCACCCAGAGGGTGTTTGGCCACTGGAACAGGTTGCCCAGGGCAGTGGTCCCAACCCCAAACCGGATAGAGTTCAAGGACCATTTGGACAATGCTCTCAGGAGCATGGTGTGACTCTTGGAGATGGTTCTGTGGAAGGGTAAGAGTTGGACTGGATGACCCTTGTGGCTCCCTTCCAACTCAGCATAGTCTGTGATTCTGTGTTTCTATCACTATCTGCCCATGTAAATCGTTTGTTGCTCCCATATTTTGCGAAACTCTTTGCCCGTTTTTTCCATCTGTGGCCCTACAGACACTCAATTTTCTCCACAAGTGCTGCTGAGCTTTACGAACTTTTAGGTACAGCCAGAGGAGACATTTCCCAACTGTACCATACCCCCGGCAGTGTGCTGTGCAGACAGTTGTCTGCTTTGTCTACATTTACACACTGAGTCCTGACTCACCGATAAAATATTTGCAAGTGTTCAGCATGCCAGTAAATAATACCCTGTCTGTGCTGGGCTGTCATTTCTCTTGCTTAATTAGAGCAGGGGCAAGCCAACATCCAGCGTATTTCGAGTTGCTTGGACAAACACTGCGTATAACCTAAAAGAGGGAGTTTGAACACAGACACACAAATACTTCACTTCTGTCTTGATGTATTACATGATTATAAATTCCTGGAAGTAAATAATGAGGAGATGTGTTTCAGCATTCAGGCTTTTAAAATGCCTGTATAGCCATTTACGCACTTCTTGTGTAGAAGCCAGTCCTAAAAAATCACGAGGTGAAGATTTAAGTAGACAGTGCCTCTCTAAGCAAACATGGGATGGCAAGCACTCGCTTCAGAAGAGAAAAGAGCATTGTTGAGAGTGAATCACTTGTGAATCATCGCTGTGAACTTTTCCAGGAATGCCAGTTCGGTCATTGCAATGTGATCTTCAGAGCATAGATTTTATATGCATAGGATTGTCATAAATAAATCATAGGAAAATGTAATGAGAAAAAATGTAGCACGATGTAAAGCAAACGTCTATATAGAACGTCAGCGGAACTTAATAATTCAATTCAGTGAAGGTCTGTGTAAGGAAAAGCCAGTGATCTGTGTGCTCTGTACTGTGAGACTTGGAGAATCATGTGAGTTTATTGCAAGTTAATATAGTATTCAAATTCAATAATGCATATGTCATTGATAACAACACTTCAGGATCCAAATAAATAAACAAATACAGTTCATTATCTGCTTGCTGCTAGGATGTGAGATGCCCTGAGATCAAGAGTGGGTGCAGATATTCAACCCATCTCAAGGTCTTCCATAAAGAAACATGTGCACATAGGTATATGTGTTCCTGGATTTGAAGGCTGAAGGGATTGTTGAGGCTCCAACACTGATGAAGGATTGGGGAAAGTGGGTTTTATTTCCATTACTGACACTGACTTCTTTAATCAAGTTTTAAAGACTAGATTTTCAGAAATCCTTATCTAGAGCTAGGTTTTCAGAAAGAAAGGAGTCCCTAGTCTGTGTAAAAATAAACTGATGTGAAAATCTACTCTAGTCACATTAAGCATTATTTTTTTTCTTTAAATACAACTCTGTTAAGAGCACCCCGATGCAACTTCTAGGGGAAAGAAGAGTAAATTCTTACCTTCCTTATTTATTTCTAGGGAACTAGACTAAGCCTTTGTTCAGGGAGTACCTCCATGGCTTACTGTCTGACTTAGGTACTCAAGGTATTTGGCTACTGTTAACAGTGTAGGGAAAGTTTGTCTCTTTTGAGAAATTTCATGTTTAAAAGCAGAATAAGTCAAAATAGGAAACAAGTAAATGAAGTCCTCTCTCAATCCAGTTGTTGAGTCCCAATGAAAAATTGGTATTTGATAATAGTGTCTGTCAAATTTGAAGCACAATCTGTTGAAACCCAAATATACTGAGATCAGTATGGCAAAAATGGTATCACATCATTCTCCACTAATCTATGTTCTTTGACATAAAAAGCTCTCTCTGTTCCTTTTTGGTGGGTGAAAAAAATCAATAACATTTCACAAATTATTCCTGTGCCACACACCAAAGAAAATGCACTTTTAGGATCACAGAAAAAGCCTCTTTTTTAGCCTTATTGACACAATTAAATTGTTGTTTCCACTTCTGCAATTACATGATAACAAAGTGTTAAATTTGAAATATATTAAAGGCAAGATCATGCTGCTTGAACAGAGGCATCTACTGAGATGACCTATGAAGTCTGGGACATCAAAACGGGAATGACAAAATACGACACACAATTTATATGAAATCTAAAGTCTTCCACAGTGTTGCCTGGAGACTAGCCACTAGTAATCTCTCCAGACATTGAAAATAAGGCTAATATATGAGAAAGAGTATGTAAGGCAAGCAATAAACATAAAAGAAAGCTCGTGAGTTGTCAAGCTCTGATTTGGCTATTCAGTCTTTATCTGAATTTAAGGAAAAAGTATTGTGAGGAATAGCTTGGGGATGTTCTTTTAGTTATTCATTATCTTCTAATTTACTATCTATGTTTTCACATACTTTGACTTTTCTCTGCATCATAACAGAAAACCCTTGTGGCAATGACAGAGAGAAAGAGAAAAAAAATCACCTCTAGGCGAGAACAGGGAAATAAGGTCTGACTCTGAATAACCTGAGCCTGTCTGTTTGTCTGTCAGTTAATCAGTTTATTTGTCTGTCTGTCTTTCCAAACTGTCACTGATATAAAAAAAATCCCAGTGTAGACATGCTTCAGCAGTAGGTTTGCCTTCAAAGGCAGGCAGAATCCTTTCAACTGTGGAGCTGAAAGTAACCCCTAATTGCAATTAAGTGCTGTAACAGTAGCAGATCATTTTTAAAAAGTCTTGGAACAGTATTTTGAAGTATTTTTTTGTCTTATATCTTGAAAGAAAATAAAATCCTATTTAAATTCAGAGCCTATTAAGGATCAGAATATGCTGCAGAAGTTCTGGGCTCTAGTTCCAGCCTTGGAAAAGTCATCTCATCTCTCCATGCCTTGGTTACCCATCTAGAAAATAGGAAGGATAGTGCATCTGGTTACAATGTTGACTTTCTGGGCAGGGACAATGTCCTGCTGAGTATCTATGTCACCAACCACAGCAAGGCCACAACTCCTACTGCAGTTTCCATGAGTCAGTGTGGATTAAGAAATATAAAAATAATCATAAAGGTGGCTATTAATAATCCCATTTTATTTTTCGTTTCTAAAGGGCATCTCTGTTTCCTTTGCCTTTCAGATGTTTTAGCTAAGTTCTGACTTCATCAGTGGCTTTTTTCTTCTGTGTAGTTTCCATTTGTTGCTGTCAGGGGAAGAAGTGTGATACTAGGTTATGCCATGCGTGGAGGAATGTTTTCTGTGTCCCATTACAAGTTAACTATATTCTCAGATGAATCTGGTGAATATTTTTCTTTCATGGTTTATAAGTTTCTTCAAGTCTTATGGAACCCTCAGAGCTCCCCAAACTTGTCCTTATTCAGATTTACATTTTCATGTTCTTTAAACGCTCAGAGCACTGCAGAAAAGCTCAATAACAGAGCAAGTGACGGAACAACACAACGAGGTCCATGAGTACCATTGATTTCCTTTGACATGTGGAAGTTTTGTTGCAAATCCTACAGAAAAAGGCATCTATGCCTCATGGTCCCACAGAAAGGAACTGTTGCTTAAAAAAAGTTTATAAAAACATTCCACTTCAAAGCACCCAAACTCCTGTGTTGAGTTCAGATATTTGTGATTGAAGAGCTTAAGGCTGATATTTAGTAATAAACCCCAATATTACAATGTTAGCTTGGAGTCTAGGTATGGAGTCTAGGTGCCCAACAGTATTGTTCTCTAAATTAGCTGCTGTGGGGTAGTGATATTGCATGAAACTTGGGCTCTTCTAGGAGCAGATTCAGGCAAAATAATTCAGGTACCAAATGGACTTTTCCAGCTCACAGCTAATAACCTTGTGCTGTTTACACATTCCCTGGGGAGAGAAGGTCCATTGAGACCTCTGAGGTTTATGTTCTTCCCATTCTCCCCTCCCCTCTCCTCCCCTCCCCTTCCCTCCCTTCTCCTCCCCTTCCCTCCCCTCATCTACCTTCTCCTCTCCTCTCCATATATTCTTTCCTTTTTATTTTCCTGTACAATCATGGGTCATCATCCTCTTTTTCAAAACTAAATTTGTCATACAATTAGACAAGTCCTAATGTTGTCTTTGAGGCAAAGAAAATCACATTAAATGTGATAATATTTGCCATACTATGTTTTGAATTTCTAGGTCCATATAAAATCATGATAAAAACTTGAAGAAAAATAGGGAAAAATGTATTGACTTTGTCATGTTCCACTGTTAAAATCCAGTGTGTTGCCAAGGGAGAGAGTCCAGTTTTGGGAAGTGCTCTGATACTTCCTCAGTCATCTGCCTGATTGAGTGGACTATTGAGTGCTATTGAGCATTTCTTGTGGAGACACTGAATGTTTAAAAACATGAGTGCGCAAACAATTCTTTTTTAATATAACAGCAAACGGATAACTGAAGAGGATGAACACAGGCAACAAATGTGCTGTTTGTGTTATTCATACATTTCTGATTCCCATTCTAAGCTTATCTGCAGTCTCTCGAGTTGAACCTTGTATGTGCGTGTGCTTTTTCCCTTGGAATAATTTGTCAGATGACAGCCTTCCAGCCCTTGTTCTCTTCCTTAGCACCCTGCCTCAGTAGCCAGGCAGTGATCGGCAGCTGCTCACGAAACTCCAGACCCCACAACCATCACGCTTCACTCAAACACAGTCGGGGACCGCATGCCAGAGCACAAGAACAGCCAAGTGGCAAGGTGACAAATAATGTTGCCCCCACTGAAAAGGATAAATTAGCAGAGTCTTATTCTTCTCTTTCTGCCAGTTTCCAGGGGTGAAGCCAAGTGACAGCAAACTTGGCGTGTATCTATCAACAGGAACACACCTGCAGCAGTGCCAAGTTTAGAGCCATCATGCCTGCCATTTCCTAGATGTTAAGAGTGGTGCAGAAATACAGGCCAGGACTTGGGCCATAGTCTGGTACTGTACAAGCGAGGGGAAGAATCTGAAACACAGGAACTCTGTATTAAAATGAACTTAATGAAACCTCTGTATATTATTAATGCAAGGCTGCTGAACAACCTCAGGTAAAGCAGAGGAAACTCAGTTCTGGATTTCATCCAGCTAATTTTAAAAGTTATTACAGGAATTAAGAGACACAAAAAGATCTCTCTGAAGTTAGGACATATAAACATACTAGGAAGGTGTCTCAGACCCCCTGAATCACACTGCTCCCCTTCTCCTTTGCCCATGGAACTTTAGGGGTTTCAGTTGCTTTTCTGACAGAAAACAACACGTTATCATTACTCTGTTGATTAC
Organism: Struthidea cinerea; assembly: GCA_013397865.1. Lineage (NCBI taxonomy): Eukaryota > Metazoa > Chordata > Aves > Passeriformes > Corcoracidae > Struthidea > Struthidea cinerea. The sequence continues at coordinate 240,958 of VZTI01001575.1, read as the reverse complement.
ACCGCCACTTGTAACAGGCAGTTTGTTGCAGTTCACTTGGCATATTTATTAACTTCGATCTTTAACTCTCAATAGTATTTGGGTAGCTAATTCAACTCACTTCGAGAGGCTTGTCCAAGGTTACCTAGAGACCCCATGGCATATCCACTGAAGTGCTGAGTTTTTACTTGTTTGCCTGATCCCCAAACTGTGCTTCCAGTATGCTCCTCTTTCAAGTTGCCTCGCTGAAGTCAAGAATATTCAGGAGATTTGTGTGTATCCAGTTTATCCATTGCCTGAGATCATCCTCTTCCACAGAGGGTAAGTCTGCTTTGCTCCAGACTTTTTCTCTGGTTTCAAGAGTCTGTGACTCGTGAAGGAAAATTTTAGCAGTAAGAAATAAAGTGAAGAGGGAATTAAATATCTCAGTCTTTACCATGTCCTTCCTTTCCACTTTCCCTGCCCCATTCAGCAGTGAGCCCATATTTTGCCTCACCTTCCCCTTGAAAATGAGGCACCCATAGTAGCCTTTGTGGCTGTTGTTCATGTCCTTTACCAGCCTTAACTTCACATGTGCTTTGGCTTTTCTATCCCTGTCCCTGCACACTCAGACACTATCTTAGTGTTTTTCTTGTGTGACTTGACCTTTTCCAACTTCCAACTTCTACACTTTCCATTTTACTTTTGAGGTTCATGTTTGTTCATCCACATGGACATTTCATGCTGACTGGGATGGAGTGATCTTAATATTGGAGAGGGTTATCTTTTAAAAACAGATATCCCTCTTGGGCCATTTTTTCTCTCAAGGGCCATATCCAAATGGGTTTATCTAACCCTAAAAAGACTGAAGTGTGCAATTTTGAAGTTCAGGACTGTTATCTCACTATTTGCTTTGCTACCACTTGTCGGCCTGCTGGGAACAATCATCTTATAGTCACTGCTATTAAGCTTGTTCCCAACCTTCATATCCACTCTAAGTTTTCCCCTGTTTATATGCATGAGTTCATCAGATCGCCTCCCATCACCAGCTCCTCAATCCCTTGTGTTTAAAAGGTATCATCAACATGCTCCAGAAACCTCACAGAACACTTGTGTCCTCTTGTGCTGTCCCTCCAGCAGGTATTGGGATGGTTGAAATCCCTCATGAGTACATCTTGCAAACATGAATATTCTTGTCTGAAGAAGGCCTCACCTAATTCTTCCTGACGAGGTGTTACAGACACCCACAACATCATCTGTGTTGGTCTGATGGCTGATCATAACTCACACACTCTCAGACGTCATCTATCTGCTCCTAGGCAATGCTCCAAGCATTCCCATTGCTCCTGTGCATCAAGGGCAACTCCCCTTCCTTGCTGTTTCAAATTGTCCTTCCTAACTAGCCTCTGTCCACCCAGTACAACACTCCAGGTATGGGACGTCTCCTTCCCAATGAGACTGTAGCTCTGAACTGCATGTAGCCCTCTAATTTCTCCTACTTTAACCCCATGTTATGTGCTTTAATGTACAGACATTTCAGAGAGACACCCAGACATGCTGATATCCCTGAAAAGATGTGAGGAACTCTCCCCATAATGTTGTCCTGCTGTCACTTCCCTATTTGTGTGCATCCAATTGAGGTACACCATATGCAGCCTTGTTTTGTCCATTATGTGGTATCCTGTCCAAATCACCTTGCACATTTTCCTTGCCAAGCCAGCCCACCACTATCTCTCTTTAACTGAGGATCATCATTCTCCCTGGTCAGTTTTCCTTAACATCTCCCTCGGGTGTATCTCCCTCCAAGCTTCATGGATATCAGAGCATAAGCATGAAAAACTCTAAGAGATTACAGGAAATAAAAGCCAAGCTGTACAGGAATCATAATTATTCAGAAGTTGGGTTAATTGGGTTAATATTCTCAATGAAAGCAAGTGCTCTTTCTTGAAGATGTGACATCTTCCTATTTCTGTCAGCCACTATTCCCTCACTGCACTCTCTATGGACTGGCATAGAAATTCAGCTGCCCTTCCATTTACCTGTTAAATGTCTAGCATTTTCCTCTGCTGAACTCCCTACCTGCTGTGTGCCTGGTGCTGTTTCCTGCTGTCTACTCCACCTGTCCACTTTACTCTTTTATTTCCTCCTTAAATGTTAACATGGCACAGATGGGCTCTTACTGCCTGTGACTTTCTAATGGAGTTGTTGAATGTTAATAATACTTTGGAATTTAAAAAGAAAAAGAGACGGACAGCCACTAAAACACCAAAGAAAATAAAGATATGCATCCAATGTATCCATCTGTCTGTGGGCAACACAGTGAAATAGCTCACTAGAATGTTTACTGTTGCAATATAGCAGCATTGAGAGTCCTCAGACAGCACAAAGAGTTCCCTGTAGACAATGAAAAAAATTGCAGATTATTACTTTATCGTATCAGACAGTGAATATAAATTTGCCATGCACACAAATCCACAGCATAAAAATCAGGGTGAAAAGTAAAGATTCTTCAGGGGTAAAAGAAGCCTATTTTTTGCTTTGAAGTCCCTAACCCATTTTAGAAGGAAAATAACCAAGGCATTAATGATCAGACATTCCCAAAATTTTGCTCCTTTGGAGGCCCCTGTCATTTTCATGTTATCATCCATTCAGAGAGCAGATGCAGCTGCTGGCATACTCACAGCTGCCTCATCTCACTTGATGTGTCCCTGTTCTTGCTTAATAAAAAACTTCTGTCTGGTTTGGCACCACCTCCTGTCTCCTTTTCTTTCCTCATCTAAAACTGCCGTATGCCAAAGAGGACAAAGAGACATCCACTAGGATATTTTAGGCAGCTGGGTAGCTGTGGTTGCTCTAGTTCACAACCGTAAGATCCCCGTGAGACAATGCAGCTGCTACCCTGAATGAGCTGCCACTGGAAGGTCAGTCCTACCCTCCAACGTTAAACACTCCAGAAAATTAAAAGTCTGAAAAAAACTACTTGTCTCATTATGCTGAAGTGGTTGAGGAGTCTCACCTCACATTTTTAGACCAAGATGTAACTGAATATGTGAAAGTAGACTATCACTTCAGATTTGTTCATAATACCATATATTTGTCTTCATTCTGTCAAGCAGAGTCCTGAGCACCTTGTCACGGATAAGATACTTGCACCTTCATCTCACCTGAGGTTCTGGTGCTCTAGATGCAGGAAAGTGGAACATGCTGCCTCTACTTTCATGTTTGGGAGTGGAAAGACAAGAGAAAGAAGAATGTAGTATTTTCGGTACACAGCATTCATCAGATAAAATTACAAATCATGCTATTTGAAAATAAAATAAGTAAATTCTGGGCCCTTTTATTTATCAGTTTATTTTTGAGATGTGACAAGTGGCCATTCTCACCTTTTCACTGCTTCTGTAACAGCTAATAACAATCCTCCCCGCCTCCTTCTTTTCCCCCTCACGGCCTCCCTCCATAACTTTCTCTCAGAAAATTTAAGAATTAAAGCAGCCCGATAGTACTGTGCTAATCTACAGCCTTCAGGAATTCATCACTGCCCTGCTTTGTATTATCTCTGTAAATAAATAATAATAATAATAATACAAATTTGGGTAAATTGTTTCAGTTTTATTTTCTCACCTACAAAATGGGAACAATGTACAGACAGCCTTCATAGAAGTATTGTGGAAATTCATAAATTCAATTAATAAGGGTAGCTCAGGTGTGAAACCAGAGGACTGAAAATAATATCCGAAATTAACTGTCATTAACTGTCCTTAATACAGTCATGACGTGCAGCCCTGCTTATAAGCGAACCACTTCACATCTTAAAACTACATTTTACCCACTCTGTATCTACCAAGAGCTTAGTCTACAACTTGAAAATTCAGAAGAACTTGCATCTATGTTTTAATCTTAAACTGAAATTGAATTTTATTAAATTCATTTTTATGCTATCTATTAGTCTGTTTTGTTTAAATTTCATTCTCCTATTTGCCACCATTTATCATTGGATGTATAGACTGAAATCGTATTCCCCTCTCAGCCTTCATGCAGTTAAGTCAAATCCTTTTAGGGTAAAACTGTCTTTCTTATGTTTGTCAACATATTGCTTCTGATGTTTCTGAACTTCTCTTAGAAAAGGTGACCAGCATGGGATGCCAACATCCAAATGAAATTGTTCAAACACAGAGTACTTAAAATTCTTTGCACGGCATACAAGACCCTAAGATTACATTAAGCTCTTTCCCAACGTGTCAAGTTCATCAATATTTCATGGTCATTTAATATATGGTCTTCCCCTTTTGGTAATTTCTAATTGATAGCCTCCCAGATTATGGAAGAATTATCAGTACTGATCACCAAATATTGTACCTAAATTTCATAGTAGTTTTCACTTTGTTGTCTATACTGCTGACTAGTTTTTATCACAGTCCTTTCCTCATGTGGATGGTGCCTCAAATGTTACTTCATCAGGAAAGCCAAGGGACATTCATCCTGTTTAACTTGAGTGATTCAAAAATCATGCGTGTATTCTTAGACACTCTTGGTATTCAACGTGGGCATTTGGTGATATTAGAGGAAATGTGTGCAGCATACACACCAATTGGTCTAAAGTCTGGGAGTGAAGATGACTGACACGAATGCAAATAACTCTGCTCCTGAGCTGTCCATGGACTCGTTGCTCTCCTTTTCTGTGAATACCTTTTTGGGGAAGATTGCACTACTCTGAATATCTGTTCAAACTCCTCAGTGTCATTTAGCTGAAAACTCAACTGGTTAAATTAGCTTTACCCTAAAAAATCTGCAGTAAGTGTGCAAAACAAACAATTACTTGCTCCTACAAACAAAAAGCTTTTTATGTTTTATTTGTTCCATACTTGGCCCTAAGTACTTCTCTCTCTAAAGCCTCTAAACACTTTTGTAATCTTAATCCTACTTTAATGTTTTTACTGATTTATAGTACACTACTCATACAGAGGAGATGCAAGACCTAGTCAACATCCAGGTTTATGGAAGTTCACTTTCTATAAAGAGCTGCAAATCGTCCTGGTTGATCTCAAGGATTTGTTTCTGTCCTGGCAAGTGGCAACACAGTGCCATGAGGCTGCTTGCTCACCCCACACTCCACAGAACCAGAAGGAGGTATAAGCCATGGTTTGGTATGATGATGATAGCAATGATGGTGGTGATGATGATGATAATAATAATAATAACAACAACAACAATCTTATCACTGAAATGAAAAGGGAGGAAAAAAAAAAAAATTTAAAAAACCAAGAGATGCATAATATGGCTGCTTACCATCTGCTGACTGATGTCCAGCCCATCCCCAGGCCCTCTCAGCCAGCTCCCCCCAGTTTATGTACTGAGCATGATGTTCTGTGGTATGGAATATTCTTTTGGCCAGTTGCTATCAATTCTCCTGGCCATGATCCCATGGAAATTCTTGTGCACCTGCTCACTGACAGAGCATGGGAAACAGAAAGGAACTTGACTTAGAGTAGGTACGACTTCACAACAACTCAAACATCAGAACAGTATAAATATGATTCTCATACGTAACCCAAAGCAGCAGCACTGTACCAGCTACTAGAAAGAAAATTGACTCTATCCCAGTCAAATACAGGGCAGGTTCAAACCATACTGTTTGTTGTAGACAGAGATTCAAATAAATAGTGTATTCAAGTGTCTTGTAGGTGCATTCCTTTCACCTGTCTTCAGGCACTTACCTGATGAATGCAACTAAAAAGCAAATATTACTCCATACTCATGAAGTGAAAGGTAGGCTACTCTTACAATATTTCAGATCATTTTAAACTTTAATTACTTACTTGAGTACTTAAAAGACTCTTCTTACATCATTAACTTTAGGGATAGCTTAGAGCGATTTGACTTCTAGCAGGTGCTGCTATTAAGTTTCTAAAGTTTTCTAGGGTGAGTTAAAGCTTGTACAGAGAGGACAATAAGATTCTTATACCATTAGTAGTACAGTAAGGGTAATCTGGGGACAGATATGCTCTACCTATCTGGAGTATATCCTTCATGCTTCAAAATGCATATTTCATGCTTAAAATCATTAAGTGTACTGGGTTGGGACAAAATTTTCACAGGGGAAAGTATGAGTATGTCTATGGAAGGGTTATTGTACCTTTCTCTGAAACATCTGGTGCTGGCCAATATTAGCAACAGAAGACTGGACTAGATGGACTGCAGGTCTGATCTGGTGTGGCAGTTCCTATGTTCCTGTGTTCTTCCTCCACCTGGTGCAAGGGCAAAACTGTCAGGTATAATGAGGAAATCTTTATTCAGGTCCCCGGGTAAGACTGTAGATTTGGCAAATAAAAAATCATCTTTTGAAAAACTCAGAGGATTTTGCCTCTTTTACTGATAAAATGTACATCATCTATACTGAAATTGTGCCAGTTCTTTCCTTATTTGTAATTGAGCAATATTAGTATAGATAGATGAAAAAGACATTTCCAGAGGACTTACAGATACTATTATTCTGTATTATTTTTGTTGTTGTCATGCAGTTGTTCATGGAGTTGAATTCATTGTATTTGTGCTATATTAGGGTAAGGAAAATACACTTTTGTCTTTTAAAGCTTATATCCAGATGAAGTTCTTCTAGTTTTAGATTCCCTAGCTGCAATTCCTGAATGACCTGCTTAGTTGCATTGGGAGCCTTGCCATTGATGCAGAAAAATAGGGACTTGCAGGTGAAGGTTCAGGTTTGAGAAGTGTCACCTGTCTTCCATCCCCAATGGTGTGAACACCAGCCAACAGACAAAGTAACACAAAGGATCAGCAAGAAAATGTTGTGCATCGTTTGCCAGGCAGTGGTCTCAGCACACCAGCAGCATAACTATTGTGCAATGCTTGGTTTTCAAGAAGTGCAGCACAGTTCTAAAAGTACGGCAGGTTTTTATCCACTGCCCCTTTGTATTGTAATTGTAATTGCTTGCAAACTAATTTGGTGAAGAATAACACTGGAAAATGTGGCATTCTGTATCTAGAAAATCTTCTTTGGCCTAATTAGAGATATTTATTGCTTATTGAAATGTCTTACGAGTATCTGTTGATGTTCTAATCAGTTTAATGCTCCTGCAGGCACTTTATCATATCCACTCTTCCCATGGAGAAGTCTCAGAAACCCTGGATCACGACCTTGCCAACTCTGCCTGAGGTTCTTTGTAGTTTCAGTGCTCAGTTTTCAAAATCTCTTAGCATAGCTATGTCTGCTGCAATTTAAGTGAATTGGTTACCCATTAAAGGCTTGATGAAGGTATTCTGAATTTGTCACTTAACCAAGTTAACTAATTGAGGCATAGAGTCATCCTAGATTCCCATTACATTCAGTGGAGAGAAAAAAGGCACCTGCAGATGCTGTGTCAGATCTAAAATAAGCTGAATTGTCTTTTAGAGGCGCTTATTTCTTCCTTCCATTGACAGGAGAAAGAACACAGCTGAACAGGAGCCTAAATTTAGTGCTCCCAGGAAGCGAATGGGATATTAGGAAGGATAAATCTGACTATAACAGTTGGATCATAAGGTCAAGTGCTAAAACTCATCACCCTGCTGGAAACAGTGAAATGGAATTACACTTCTTTGGTACATTGTTCCCTCTTCTCTCACCTTCCTCTGCATGACTCTGTGGTTAATCACTTTTCCTACCTTACTTGGTTTCCTATCTTAGTTGTTTACATTTCTAGTAGATATTGCTAAAATAAATAAATTTTTGTGATGGCAATTTAAGATCTTTCATTTGATCTTAAAGACCAAAGCTGAAGTGCAGTACTCGTGAAATGGATTATTCATATAAAAATTTAAACTTAGGTTTTGAAATCAACAATGAAACAATAAAAATGCTCCAGACCAAACTTAACTAAAGTCCAAACAATAACAATGTCAGTGTATTTTCTTTGCTCCTGTCTAGACAGAAGGAAAAGAAAGCTCAGAATGACACAGTGTTCAGTCAATATCACTGTTGCAAAAGTAGACATAGTATAGAGTATAGAAATGCAAGACCATTAACAAACAGAGGACTATAATAACTGAATTGTGATTCTTGATCAAAACTGAAGTCTTTTTATTATCACTGCTGCTGTTTCTTTGATTCACAATGTGAATGAGACTTTGTTTTCTGTCTACTAAATTAAAAAAAAAGATAAAGAGCTAATAAAATAAGAGGTAACATATGGAGTGTGGCACTGGCTGCATAAAGATTATGGATTTTATTATTTGTTGAAATGGAAATGTCAATGTAATCTCATGGGTTGATGCCATGGAAATTCCATTGGATTTTTCATGTTAGTGATGCATTTATACAAGCCTTTTGGATTATAAATGTGAAACACAATATTAACCCATTAGATTGTCTGTCTGATGTCTACTGGCTTTCATATTATGTCAGCATTAAATCAGAGTGTATGTATAAAGACATGGATTATTGACATGAGAAAAACCTGTCTCAAGCCATCATTCCTTTTATAATTATTTAGTGTTATTAGTTCCAGAAACGTCTCTGAGAGGAGGATATAGCCCCTGACCCAGTTAGACAGAAAATGTACTCTTCTCAGTCTTATTATCAGGGAGACTCAGGCACTCTGCAACTTCTGATAATACACTTCTAGTATTTTTTTTTTTAATTTTTGTTTTTATTTGTTTTGAGGGAAGGTGCATTTCAGCTTACAGCTTTTTACATATGTATGTATCCAATCATATTGCATACAAGGTTTATGAAAGAAACTTGCTTACAGATGCACGTGAGTAAGTACAGATGAGGGCATATGTTTCCAGGTTGCCTTTAGAAGGAAGAATTGTGGCAGATGTTGAAGAAAAGGTGCTCTCACATAACAGTTCAATACTGCGGAATAAATCCCTTCAGTTTCCCATTCAGGAGTGGCACATATCTCTCATAACTTTTATAATATTATTGCAATTTGAAGTGCATTCCCCTTTGATAGTCAATAGAAAATTTTTAAAAACTACCTTTATGTGACTCAACCCATAATGCTGGATCCCTGTTTTAAACTGACAAAAATCTACCTGTAGACATTGGTTTCTCCTGTCACTGACTGTCAAGGGACTCTTGACCACTACTTCAGTCTTGGCAACTAATACTTAGGTATTCCTATAGATTAAGATGAACTCCAAAGTAGATTATGCCTTTAACGTAAAACACACTAAAAAATACAACCAAGAAAACTAAAAGAAAAATAAAATTATATAATCTCACTTGAATGTTCCATGTCACTAATGGAATGTGTTGCTTTGGTGAGATAGACAGTAGACACAAGTTATATTATTTATGCCAGAGTAAAGTGTGTCCAAATGTATTATTTGATTGTCATATTACAAGAACAGGATAGAATTGGAAAGAGAAGAGTTGAGGTGAGGAAAAGAGAAGATAATTGCAACACAAATCTACTAAAAGAAAGCACATAATGAAACAAGTTAAAACACTGGAGCCAAATAAGTCAGTCAAACCTAAAGGAAATGTAAGGGAAAAGGAGAAAAAGCAGAAGAAAAAGAGAACTGAATTGCTAAAGTGGACTTCTGTACTGCCTTGAAGATAGAACGTGTGAATGTCAGTGTAAATAAAGATGATGCACCTAGTTTTATTAGAACAGAGTATTGGTGAGATAGCAGTGGCATTACTGGGCTGTAATGTATGAGAACAATTTTATCCTCAGCCTTTCGTGTGACTCGTGGAAGTAGTCATGCAGGTCACACAGAGGGGAAGGAGTTCTAGTGGCAAATATCTGAGATGACTACACACTTTGGTAAGAGGTTTGCAAAGGAAAGGGTCTAATTCAAGGTGCTGCAAACCACAGCAGAAATAGAGAGGGTGGGACCCAAATATTTATGAAGATTCAAGGCAACCAAAGTCAAGTTACTGAATCATAACAGCATTAAGGTTTCTGGCTTCACTACTGAGGAAAATAATGGGTCACCCCTCATTTCTTCTCCCCAGCTGCACAATTTTAAGGCAAAAAGATGAAAGACTGAAGAAATTTTTACACAAGATATATGTCAGTTTTCTCTTGGCCCTGTGAAAAAAGAGATGGCTTTTACCAAACCATGGCTTTTCTAGTCCAAAAGATGTCTGATACAGCAGAACTTGCTCTTCCCACCCCTTCAGATGCATTAATAATAATATCTGCCTTTTCAAATTGCTATGTGACCACCTTGGCAGAGCCAAAATCACTTTCAGGAATTCCAAACTTTGGTGTTTAACTTACAATAAAATTTTAGGCAGCAAAAAAAGTAACCTTTTTAAATGTCTAAGCAAACTGTTCAAGGGAAAATGGAAGCAAGGCTTGAAGACATCCAGAGAGGAATGTTTCTTGCCTGTTTTTAGGCATCTGAGTCATTGCTTAATGATAGACATCCATGAATGAGTTATATACAAATGTTAGGCACGAGACCCACTTCAGTTTTTCAAACTGGCTCATCTGGGGGACAAGGACTTCATTTCAACACTTTTGTATATTTTGCAGTCAACTATACTATCTAAAAGGCATTACTAGCCTTATTTAAGTAATTTAATTGCTGCTGTAACTATTGATATTATTGGTCATGTCTGATAATGTCATTTAGACAGATTCCTCTGGAAATACAGAATTAGCTACAGACAGACAAGGTGATTTTTCTAATTCCACAAAGTACAATAGTGTTAGCATCAGAATATACGCAAGCCCTGGGCTGTAATCACTTAACAACATTCCCTGACCTAGACCATTTGCACCTTAAAATTGCTAGCTTTTGTTTCAGCCAATACTATTGCAAAATGTTGCACTCTAATTATATTTTAAAGTTCGTTTTGTTTTTCTATTCCAAGCCTGTTTCTGACTGTGTGACAGACTAGAACACTGGATGGAAAATTCAGCATTTGCAATTCAAATTCCAAGAGAAGGCTTTAAAGCTGAATACTTGTGGACAACATTTAAAAGTCCTGTAGAGTTAAACAATGTAGATTTTTTCCAACACATGGTGAACTGACTTTAGAGATATTATTCAGTTAAGATCTGGAGATAATATTAATATGGTACTTATGCATAAAACTCACAACAGGCAAGCATTTTGTAAATTCAGCATTTAGTTATCTCTTACCCATTACCAAGAAGCAAAGCAAACAGCTCCCCCTTATATTCATGCCCCAAGCTAAGCAAGGGGAATGGAAAAGGTTTTTAGAATTACAAATAGAACCTTTAAATTGTAGAAACTTGATAATTTCATTTATGAAAAGCATTGCAGAACTTCTTCTTTCTACACCAGTTGTTATTCAAATCACAGTGCCAAGGATAGAAAAAGACAAAACACAACAAAACAAAACGGCAGTCAGAAAGAAAGAAAAAAAAATGGGAAAGTAGAAAAACAGGGAAAGAGAAAGAAAATAATCCTGTCAGGAATCCAGTTTCTTTTCAAAGATCAGGCAGAAGTACTGCATGTTTAAATGTTCACATTGAAGCAAAAATTGAGGAAAAGAAAAGGGGAGAGTGGGGAGAAATGGAGAAAATACATAAAGAGTTATGACCTGTTTTCAAAAAAAGATACCTGAAAGTACGGGAATTCACCCATATAATTCTGAAATTACAATATGCATTTTGGTGTGCAAATTGTGAATGCACATTTTCAAATACTAAGGATTTATGTTTCTTATAGGACTTTGCAGGTTTTGAAGCCCTAAATATAAATTAAGAAAAAAATTACTTTATGTGTAAGAATTCAGAACAAGGGTTTTGCACCTCCTAAATCCCACTCAAGCTCTCAAAATAGGATTTAAGAGGGACTTATGTGTCTCATAGGCAATATGTAGCTGGGAGAATTTCACCCAAAGGGATAAAGCATATTAGCCTTACTTCTGCAACTGGTTTCTCTACAATCTCCTGGAGTAATTACCTAAAACGAGAGTCTTTTCTTCATACAGTCTTTTAGTGTGGCAAGACAGATCATTCAGAAATACTAAATATTACAACAAGGCACAGGTTTGGATATACCATTATGGATTTGCACAGTCAGATTTACAGGCAAAACTGGATACGAGAATGCTTTTTGCAAAATTTTGGGGCTAATGAGTCGAGCCCCATCTTGTGAACATCTCTGAGAGATAAGCAAATGTTCCTCCACCCGTTTATAGGCACAAATACTGAAACAGAGAAGTTATTAACTGTAACCAAGTACTGAGCCTATCTAGACTATTAATCCAAGTGAAATACTTCCCCATAGATGAATATTTCTGAATTAAAAGGAAGAAATAAGAGCAGTGCTCCCTGTTTGTTTCCACTTAGCATGACAAAGCAGTTGAAAATATTACTGTAAAGAAAGAGATGATAAGAAGTGTAAAGTTTCAACTAGACAACCAAGCACGCCCAAATTCAGAAGCAGAGGGAGACATGTTGAGTCTGGAAGAGCGTGTTAAAGCATGGTGTTGCGCTTAGTCGTGCTGTGTCACCACATTAAACAGGCTTTATTTTATATTTCTCAATTCCAGATTTGTTCAAAAACTAATATCTGTGTAGGGTAAGTGAGATAAAGATTCCTTTATCTCAGAAGAGGTGATACCTGGACCCTTTCTTGTCCCACTGACGGTGATGCTCCTATCGGGTCAGAAATTGTAAGTTTTATAATTTCACTGGAAGTTACATCTTTTTCACCGTCATTTCATTTTCTTTTTCATCTATATTGATCTTCATCATAGAAGAAGATCAATTTTCATCAATCTAATTCACATTATCACTAGATTAAGTTCCAGGTGACTAACACATTCTTCCGTAAGTCAGCTATTTGATGTTTCTTCCCTTTTATTCTTCCCTGATAAGAGTTTTTGGTGGACCATCAACATCCATTCAGCTTCACTTTAGGATGTACTGCAAAAGCCTGTAGGAAGCTTTAGATACAGTATTACCAACTACACACAAGTGCCCTAAACCCACCAGTTTTCTCTGTAGTTCATCTTTCATGTCAGTTCTTTTTTTTTGTAACTCTCATTTTTACCTCCTGAAACAATCCCCAGACTCTAAGAGATGTGTTTCACCCTTCCTGCTTAGCTCCTTATGTATTATTTTCTGAATGCTGTAGGCAGCATCTTAGCATTTTACAGTTTGGTAGAGTTCAGCTAACGGAAGATGTAGTTTTATCAAACGGATATCTTAAAGTCCTGAAGGAAATAACTTTTACAAGGGCATAAAGACTGGAGTGTGGAAACCAGTTCAACAGCAAAGAACATTTGGGTTTAATGATTTCTGTAAGAATGCAAGCCCATTAAGTATTTGGCAGGGATGAGAAGTTGAACACCACTTTCTCTTTTGGACATAGAGAAATTACGTCAGCAGATTGTCAATATCCATGCTCAGCATACTTAGCTCTTCCATGGAGCTTTCTGTATAACAGAAAATAACATGTCTCCTGGCAAGGAGAGATCTTGAACCACTCTGGAGAAAAAAAAATGAAGGCATTTATAGGAAAATGCAAATAGCTGAGGAACTGGGTTCAATTAAACCTGACTTGTCTGTTTGCTGTGAAGAGTACAATTAGCTTCTTCGAAATGCAGTGTGTGTTCCTGTACTGCAGTGAAAGGAAAGATGAGGTACCTGGGTTGATGTGTTGGTAAAAAGCAATTTGAACACGTGAAGCCAGAACGTAGTCATCTTCTGGAAACAATGTCTTCATGAATTTGCAGCAATTTGTCTCTGAAATCTTAAATTTGCTACATATATTTAGCTATTAACATGTAAATAGGCTCAAAAGAGTTAATGAAGCTTGTCATGAATATATGGTTAGGGAACACATATAGGGACATGAGTGAATTGAGTCCCATTGGCCAGATCCAATGTCCAGTGAAGGCAAATGAAGAACTACATCAAGCATGAGATCAAGCCCTAATCTAAGATGCAAACACAATTAAGACCAGACTGTATTATGTCTGGAGCTATTGTGCCTGGCTACACTTAAAAAAAAAAGAAATTACATGCAAGGAAATGGGAACAGAATTTTTAAAAAAGAAAAAAAAAAAAAAAAACAACTAATTTTTAAAGTTCAGTATTAGATGAGGAATGGGTATACAGTCGAGTTGTACACATCTTAGCTTGTTTGACTCTTCCAAACACTAGTAGCCATTTTTCAGCTCCCATGACCTTTTTACAACGTCACCTTCACAAGTAGATAAGTTTGCTGTGAATTCTTTGTGTACGGTATATTATGCACACAGTGGTAATTGTAATTAATTCCAAAGGTATTTATACCAGTGATGTATCCTGCATTGTCAGAGCAATATGCCCTAGTTTCCACTCTAAACAAAACTTTCAGTTTGTGGGTTTTTTTGTAGTGTTTGTTTGGTTTATTTTTCCCAAACTGCTTTTGAAAAAGTCAGGGGGAATTTTCCATGCACAAGAAAAAATGTTTTGCCTCATCATTCCCAGATTCTGTGTAACAGAACAAACTAACATCAGGCCAATAGTGGTGAAATAACAACTAATCTAAGAGTTCCTTCTAATAAAGAAACGTCTCCACCCAAAATTTGCTGTAAGTCATCATGCAAGGGTAAGTACCTAAAGCACCATGATTTTTATACTCTAGATGCAATTGTCTGACACTAAGTATTCTGATTTTATAATGTTGACCTGTAATTTCCTTTTTCTCCTTCACCTGCTGGAACGAGTTCTCTCGCCTAGTTTGAACTTCAAGTCACCTACACAAAAAAAAAAAAAAAGAAAAAAGAAAAAGACTCAATCAACTATTACATAAATTGATTTTATAAACTGAAATACTTACTAAATGTGACTATAGAAGGCTTTCTCATACAATGGTCCATGAATATTTAGCAGAGACCCTTAACTGTTATGAATTTATGGATATTTCCATATTCTATTTCTCCAGCTATGTTTCTGGGGTATTGAAGAGAGAAAAATCCTAATTAAAAGTAATCTAAATTGGTTAAGAAATGCAAGAGAAAAATCTAAATAAATCCCAGGATTGCCTGAACTAGGTAGTGAATAAAAATAGTTATTTTTAATAGGCCCATAAGAGATTAATAGAAACGTCTCCAGTGATCTTTGGGCGTGTAGGTCATGGAAGCTAGTGGTGATGTTGCCTAATAGCTAATGCACATGTAAGACTGGTATACATAAATAAACGTGTGTTTCTGTGTTAATGTGCAACGTCTCACCCAGAATCCTCCACTGCAAGTAAAAAAATGTAGAAGAAAAGCAAGAAAGCACTATTCATTTTCATCCAGTCAAAAAGAGACCTGGCAGAGCAAGGATTTTCAGAACAATGGCAGAAATATGGTAGGTGGGTGCCAAGTAATAAGTAACAGGACAGAACACATTTGGTCCACACTGGGTAGATATGTTTTACACAACCTTGCCCATATCAAAGTTGACACCCGGTTTAAACTGGTTATCCAAGTCTGAGGTATGCCCTCCTACAATGAACTACAATTTGAGAAAGTGAATTGTGCTATTTAACTTTCTGGTATATGAAATTCAATAAGATGAGTCAAAGAATCATGGAATCACAGAATGGTTTGGGTTGGAAGGGACCTTAAAGATCATCTTGTTCCTGGGCAGGGACACCTTCCACTAAACTAGGTTGCTCAGAGCCCCACTCAGCCTGGCCTTGAACATGTCTAGTGATGGGGAAGTGCCTCACGTGTTCTAGTGCCTCATCACCTCCACAGTAAATAACTTTTTTCTAGTCAAATCCAAACCTACTGCTCATCTTCTTAAGTGAATACCACCTAAAAAGACTTTAAAAAGGGTGCTAACTAAATATTGTGAATAGAGTGTTTTAACCCCAGCTTGCAGCTCAGCCCCACACAGCCCTCCTTGTGCACTTCACCCTCTGGGTGCCGGGGAAAATCAGAGGAGTAAAATTGAGAAAACTCATGGGCTGAGATAAAAACAGCTCAACACGCAAAGCAAAAGCCACACACACAAACAAAGCAAAAAAAAAAGGAGTTCATTCACCCATCCCATGGGCACACAGGTGTTCAGCATTCCCAGGAAAGCAGGACTCTATGACATACAATGGTCACTCGGGAAGACAAACACCATCACCCCAATTGTCTCCTCATTTCCTTTTGCCCCAGCTTTATATGGTGAGCATGACACTATAGGGTGTGAAATACCCCTGCTGTCAGTTGGGGTCAGCTGTCCCAGCTGTGTCCCATCCCAACTTCTTGCACACTCCCAGTCCCCTCACTGGTGGAGTGGAGTGAGAAGTAGAAAGGTTGTTGACTTACTATAGACTTAGAAACAACTAAAAACATCACTGTGTTATCAACATTTTTCTCATACTAAATCCAAAACCCAGCATTGTACCAACTACTGGGGAGAAAATTAACTCTATCCCAGCTGAAACCAGCACAAGAAGTATTAGAATTTATGTAGGTATTCCACAAGAGAAAAAAAGCACACCAGAATTTATTAGTCATGTAATTTATTAGTTGTTAATTACTTGCTTCTCTTTATTAACATATTACACCTCAGAGAATAACTCTAAGGTAGGTAAATTAAACTAGACTTCCTTTGCTGATGTGTAATTTGCAACACAAAGAATGTAAATAATGAGCGGAGATGGGAATGGAAGTTAGTGCCCTGACAATGATAATTTTATCCAAGTATTGCCTTTGGGGCTTAAATATGTGCAACAGGAGTCACAGCAGGAAAGCAGAAGCTGGAGGTAATATATCAGAAACAAGAGTGCAGAAATGAGCAGAAATGATCTGAACAGAACAAGATAGGGTCATAAAGAAATAGGAAAACTTCTGTATATCTTTGAAGAAGGAAGGGGAAATGACCTGGCAAACCCTCTTTCGGAGTTTCCCACAGGTAGCAGCAGCAACATGAGAGAAGGATCCACGCTAACAGCCTGGAACTGTGGCAGAGGCATATTCCCTCTCATGTTACATGCCTAAATTAGAGGGCAATTTCTGCTGGTCAAGAGAGAGAAACATTCTCTCAGAAAGAATGGCCTGAGTCCTGGTGAGTAGAGTCTGCTTTCATCTTGCCTCTCCTCAGACGTTTCACTTCAGTTCCTGTGTTCAGGACTGTCCATAATAAAAATGGAATAGAAAATTAGTATAAATCTAGCACCTATTTAGTATTTATTCCTGTTACCACCACTGCTTCAACAGATTGTGCATCATTCTGTGCCCACTGTCACTGTGACACTGCCCTCAACATGAAGGAGGACATTTATGGATTATGGTGACCACAGTAATAGTGAAGGAGAGCATTCATAGATTAAGTGATTCATATTCATGTTCATATTCATATTCACAGTAATAGTGAAGAGTGTACCAGAGATTTGAGATTTGACAGAAATATAATAGAATCAACACATTGTAGTGATTCAAGATGGAACCAATCCAGGCCCATTCAATCTGTGAGAAGCTTTCCAGTGAACCTCAGTGAACACTGGACTGAGTGCTGTGCCTTCAAACAGGTGCCTATTTCATGTAAGCCACAAGGGCTAAATGCTTTATCCTGCAGGTCTTGAGCTTTATACTGGAGTGGTCGGTCAGAAAGGAGTAATTTAGATCATGTAAATGCAATTGTCAAGTGGTTGTTAAAATTATTTATAAATGTAAATAAGAGCATGGGTCTTTGAGGCAAGAAAGACTTTTTCAGATTTTTGCCTGCAAATAAGAATAAATGAAGGGAAAAAAAAAAATAAACAGGAATAAGTGCATAACCAAACTAATTGCCCAGATTCCTAGAGGGGAAAAATAAATAAAAAACCCTTACCAGTTTTCTGTTTCCAAAATTCCTATTACTAAATGACTGAAATAAAGTATTTTTGGAACTTTTACTTGAATAGGTGAGGTATAAGCTAAGGTCTCTGCTTAAAAAATGGAATAATGGTACAAAACCATCTCAAAAAGTTAATTTACCTAGTACTGTGTAATGCACAGCTGTTGAGAAAATCTCACACTTAAATTACAGAAGTGGTGTGTGTTTGTGTGCTTCCTGAATAATACTGAGGATTATCAATTAGAAAGGAAGAGCCTTTGCCAGCTGTAAATAACATAAACCAGGGATTCATGGGCACAAGCAATGATATGGCAGCCACGTGTGAATGAACACAGTTCAGCCTGAAGCACAATACATCTCTTTCAAACTTTTATAACAAAGTCGCTTAATAAATACATGCAATGGTACTCTTCTGAAGAGAAAATATTCCTTCTTTGGGGGAAATACACAGACTTACTTGGGATTAAGATACTTTCCAAGTTATCAGGATTGTATATAGTGTTTGGCATTGACAGAAAGACTCCACTGAGTCCCCTGATTTACTCCAGAACAATATAATTTAGTTTTTTAGAAGCTCTTGTGTACAACAACACTACAGAAGTTAAATAATGAAAAACAGAAGAGACAGAAAGGAGAACAGAGAGTAATATAAGGAAAATATAACTCAATTTTATTTGAAATCTGGGAAGAAAAATATTTGATAAGAAAGAAAAAAATATAGAAAGGTTGATACAAAAATCTAAGGCCTTTCTAGCTACTTGCCAATGAATCATTTAGACATATATCTGGTAAATGTCATGTTTTAACTAGAGGAAAGGTCTAGTGATGTCCAGAACACATTTCAGTGCTTCTTTGGATTGGGATAGGGTTCTGCAAAAGTGTTTTCTTGAGGAGTAGCTGAACTCAGGACAAAAAGCTTCAGAAAAATAATAATTGGAAGGCAGTGTGATGAGATATTGTGAAAAGCATGAAGCAAGAGGGAAAGAAAAAGGGTAACAGAAACACCCAGGTCAGATGGAACCTTTAAAAACAAAAAATCTGTAATGTTTGTGCGTAAACATAAACCTGATGGAAACTCTTGGGAGTTTTGCCATGACCACTGATGAGTCCAAACTTATGCCAGTAACTTCTGAATAGCCCAGCTAGAGACTGAGAGTAATAAAGAGGTCTATCAACTCATTTCATTTAAGTAGTCTGTATCTTCTCACTTGTCCTTTAACTTGTTCTCTCTGCCTGCCTGTTTATCTATTTTTTGTGTCTGAAAACCAGAAAAGCAAAACTGGAGAAGAAATAAAACCACTATTTTTTCTCTGGTTTTTTGTTTTGTTTTGATTTGTTTTGTTTTATGTATTTGTTTTTTTTCCCCTCCAGAAGATATTCCTCCATTCTGTCCCCTAACTTTCTTTTGGAAGAAAACAAAGACCAATCCTATGATTTTATGTAACACTCATCTCCATGATGAATTCTCACTATATTGTTTTCTGTAATTCATCTTTTCTTGGTCTGAGAAGTGTGCTATTTCCCTAAAGAAAAAGTAGCACAGCCTCATAAATCTCACTGTTTGGCAGATTCCCAGAACTGACACTAATTCTGCTTTAGCCCATTCTAACAATAATCAAAATTTAGAGGAAAAAGGGATAAAGTTTGACCAGCTTATTTTTCCTTTCCTATTTCAATATGTTAATGCAATAGGAAACTGACATTTTCAGAATTGAGAAAACACTGGAGAAAAGTGTTTAATAAGTTGTCATGATTTATTTTGATTAATTAACCAAAAATATATATTAAAACAAAAGTTTGACAAAAGCAGGAAAAGATTAAAAAGGAAAATGTAATCATCCACTCTTTTTTTTTGTACTGCAGAAAAAAATGCAGAAATGGAGCTATTAGTCACAGCAACATGATGGCAAGGACTGTTTTCTGTCATTATGTCCAGTCTTCTGCCATCAGTGGCAAGATATTAATTTCTTGATTCCTGTGGAATTGTTTTCCTATGTTATTTTCTATATTTTTTTGTTCTCTGAATAGATGCAAACCTTGTTCCTCTTATCTGTTACTCACAACTTCCCCATGCACGTTTTCAAGAGCATGTGTAGGAAACCATTGGAAACATTTCATTTATGCAGCAAGGTGAATAACACTTTTGGAAACATGAAGTTGGTGATGTCGTCTTAGCTTTTATTTTAGTTTTTTTTGTTGTTTTTCTAAAACGTCTGAGAATATAATCTCATGTGAAGCTGAGCACAGAGTCTTTTAAGATACGATTCATTTTGGCTCATTTTTCCAGGAAACACTAAATTATCTAAGGTGAGTTGAAGTCCTCTGTAGTGATGCAAAGGCTCAGTAGGTGATAGAGACATCAGGGATTTCCAGATCGCTGCACTAATATAGGCAGAAGTCTGTGGCTGGGCTTATTAACATTCCGTCCTTACCTGCACAAACCAGAACAGCCCAGAAATGGACCATTCCTCCCTATCTGTACTTCTAGATTAGAGTACACAGCTGCCTCACTGCACTGCCCCAAAGGTTATGTGCTCCTTTCTGCATGAAGCTACGCAGTAGAAAGATCTTTTCCCCTCTGCTGTAGAGAGAGATTTAAGCTCAGTCTCCAGAATCAAAAGCAGCCGAATTCTGATACAAAGCAGATCTCTATTGAAATGTCACAATTTACACCAGTCTGTAATTAATTTGTTGGATACACTTAGCAAGGTTTTCTGAGAACGTAGAGGCTATTGTATATACGTTTAGAATTTCTACTTCCTCCTCCCCCCCATTTTGTTCTATGCTGCCTCTGATATTTTCTTGTATCTACTTGCAACCTGTGTTCATGAATTCATGCACACTTATTTATATACTTATTTTTGGTCTTCTTAGAAAAAGTCTGTTTTTTATTAAAAATAAATCCTAGGCCATTATTTTGTTGCTCTCAGTCTGAAAAAGGTTCAAGAACAGCTTTTGCTCTGCCTTTGATGGTACCATCCATTCTCCTGCCTGTGGCTGTTTATTCACTTAAAGGTGTCTTTGAAATATTGTCTAAGTCCTTGCTCTGTACTATAGTGTTCTTTGCTGCTTTATGGAATGAGTAACAGACTCTATTCAATAAAAAGAATTAGAATTAAAATCAATTGGCTTTATTCTTCTGCACCTTTATGGAAAATAATGACATAGAACATGCAGTATTGTATCATTATCTCTTTAACAATTCTCATAAATTATGAACATATATTTCATTTATTCCTACCTAGCTGGTGCTCTTATTATACATTTGCTTCCTTAATTAATGCAATATTACTCATTCTTTTCCTCCTGGAAAGGAACTACTTATGCCACTAGAGAAGAAAACTTGCTAGTCTATTAAACATAAATTGGTGAGTAGTTGGGATCCAGGAAAAAAAAAAAAAGAAGAAAAAAAAAAGAAAAAAGAAGAAAAAAAACCCCAAAACCCTCTTCATTTAAAAAAAGAAAAAAGAAAGAAAAAATGTAGAAAGTTCTATGGGGGCAAAGAGGGAAGGGCAGAATATGTATATACATATGTGTCTGTTTATAACTGAAATTAAATTTAAGGACGTGAAAAACAGCCTGAGAGGATAACGCAGAGAGGTTAATGTACATTCAATTTTTTCAGTGGGAAAATCTGTGACACCAATTGTCTTCAGAGCCTAAAATATGCATTATTATTACCACAGATTTCTGTATGGTGAAGATCTAAGTGATATATTCACCTACTGCACTTACAATCTTTTAAGGGTATCTGGGGATTCTTTCTCCCAAGAAGATAGTCTGAGACTTTGGGTTCTAGACAGACTCCACTACAATACAAAGGCAAAAGCACAAATGTAAAATCCTAGGAAGGGCTGTGTTTGTTGCTCGTTTCTTTTGTTAAAGATAAGTGGACACCTGTTAACAAAATTTCATCAGTCATGCCCAGGCTGCCTTGTCCTTGTGTAAGATGCAGTCCTTCCTAACGAGCGAATCCTGCAATATTTCAAGAATAGAGAACTGACCCGAAGCACACTGAGGCATTTGAAATATTCTTATTACAGTGAGAGACTTTGCACAAACCCTTAAGACCACAAAGGGCTGTGTTTCACAGGGCAGGCAGTCTCTCTTGCTGATGAATATTGTACTAAACCAGAACAGCCTGAGAAAGACAAATTAAAACATAATATAAAATATGAAGTCCTATGTATTATGAGCTATTTTGGAAAGAACTAAGTAGATATTTACCATAAATTACGCTAATAATATTTCATACCTTTCTTCAGCCCAGACCACGCAACTCTGGACCGCAATTGGTCTAATCCCAAGGAGTTATTGGGCAAGCCTGAAAACAGTCCTGTAACCTCGGGCAATTGAAAATTGAGGACTGAAAATTAAAGAGGTTCAAGACAGGATGCTTAACAGAAAAACTTGTTGCTGAAATGGTTTACAATAGAATGTTTATTGGAATAACCGTTTCCTTCTGGGTCTCTAAGCAAATGAAGCTTTTGTCTTCTGCAGCTGGAACAGATAGTGCTCAGCTGAGTTTAAGACAGAAATCAAGCAGAAAGTTGAAATAGGAATTTAAAGTGTTTAAGAACGCAAGAGTTGGTGATTATTCCAGGATTAATATCCACTAACTTTGTCCTTCCAGGAGAAAACATGGGACATAACATCACCATGCATATTTAAGATGGAATTGACGTAGAAACACAGCTTTACTGCACCGTTGCAATTGGTGAACAGATGGGGATGTGTTCAACAGTGAACAGTTTACATTAAATATTTTAATGGGTTTTTTAATGACTATTTTTTCATACTTTTGATTGATTTTACCCTATTTTCTAAAATCCAAATAGCATTCTTTTCTCCTATGTATCTTTATTTCTCGTTTTCCTTTCCCTTTTTCTATATTTAAAGATGAAAATGAGGAGGACAGGAAGGAAAACCAAAAATGAGCCTTTTCTCAACAAAAACCTATTTCTCTAAAACACCTAACATACCTGGAAGTACTTTCTTTAATTTTGACTGAAAACTTTTACAGACGCTTGCAACCGGCTTGAGTTACATAGTTCATTGGCCTTTTAGCATAAGAACAGGAATATTTGGCTCTGTCTTTTCAGTTCATAAATATTACCTCTCTTCCATGATAGAGCTGTACATTAATGCTGAGCAAAGACAGTCCCAGAATCGAGCAGGGGGCAGCACTGCCTGTGCAGGTTGTACTCCAAACTGTCTGAAGACAAGCACATTATGCTTGAGAGAGTTATGGCACAGACCAATAAATTCCGATGTGAAGATTTCTGAGATTTCTGAAACTCATCAAAACTTGTCCCTTTTACATTTAGATCTTATTACATGAGTTAGTGTTCTTCCCCATCATCTCATCCATATGGCAAAAAGTCTAATAAGAGACTATATTAATTGTTTACAATTTGTGTTATGATACTTAGGGGGAAAAATGAAATAAAATTGATATTTTCCTAGTGTATTAAAAGAGAAAAGTCCTTTCCTGCAGCAAATGACTGATTAACTCCACTCAGTTGTTCAAATATTTGCACAGAGGCTTTTCTTTTTTGGTTCTAGATAGGAGTGAGTTGTAAATATGAAAATATGCATCACAGAAAGAATATTTATTTTAAATACATTTCTCCAGAAAACCTAAGCCACTCAATATCACAAATCTCAGAACCAGAGTTTCAATAAGAAAAGCTACAATAATGACAAATAATATGTTGGTTTTTGTTTTTATTATTGTTATTTTATGAGCTTGCCTGACCCAAAAGCTTGCATATACTTTTGTAAAACAAGACTATTTACCGTATGTAAACTAAACAGAAAAATAAAATGCTTCATATCAGTTTTTCCAAACAAAAAAAAAAAAAGGTTTTGACAGAATCTTCTCTTTTTTCCCCCTTACTAAGAGCTCTGGAAAAATAGCTTTTCTGCAGAGCTCAGTTACTGCATTTTCTTTACTAATGAATTCATCACAGTTGTTGCCAGAAATTAAAACAGATTTAACCTTTCCTATTCTAGTTAATCCTCTTAACTAAGATTTTCTGAAACTAGAGCCTAACATGCAGCTCCTTAACACACGTTAAGATGGTAGAGTTATGTTTTTTCTAGGAGATCAGTCCTTTTGATCATCAGGCCATTTATTCAGGATCCTTAAGTTTCAGTCTGTTTTGGACTCATTACATGTTCCAGTTGAAGGTTTCACTGCCTGCCAAAGTGTTAAGATGGCAGAGAATATTGATGAGCCCATGTGGTTTTAAAGAGAGAGAAGAAGGTGTTTGTCGAGAATTGTCCACACCCATCCTTCAGAAAACTGGAATAATTGATTTATTTGATAACTGAAGGACAACTAAGTTAAGGGTAAGAAATTTTACTGACTGAAATTTCCAATATCAATAATGTCATCAATATTGCTAAGAAGCCCATGTGAAAGAAACATGGCCGAGGCCAGCTCTTAAAGCAGAACTTCCCAGTCCTTAGGAGGTTGAGGCACCTGGTGAGGACGTAATAGACCCTCTGATGATGTGGGGTCTCCTGCCAGTAAAGCCAGCAGAAATCTTGCTGAACTTGCCGCAGCTGGAATTCACTCTTTCTGCATGGAGCGCTTATATTATTCATTAAGTCACTTTCTGTCTCTGTACAAAACTGTACCAGCACATCTCTAGCAGCATTAATTTCTGGAGGGAGAGAAAAGATTCTTAGCCTTGGAAATGCCTTGAAAACAGAAGCAGCAGTGCAAAGAGCACAGCCACACAGCAGACAACCCTTTGATTTCAGACACTGGTACATGAGGGAGATTTGTCTTCTATTGTTATAGTTTTATGGTCTTTTAGTAGAGCATCAAATAGAAGATGCTGAGAAACTATCAGGCCAATAGTATGCTATTAATATTCAGATCTGGTTCAAACAGCAAGAAAAGAATGTCTCCCTTAATGGGAAATAAAAGGCATTGTTCTTGGAGGATCTCTGTTTCTAAACAAAGGTAAAGTGTGACGGAAGTTTGTTAATTTCTTTTCCCAATTACACAACAATATTTTCCCCTGATAACAAAACTGGAAAGAAGCTGTACTACTTGGTAAACACGCTTGCATGCTGTGTGCCATTTTCTGTCACTATTTATGCTGGGCTCTGAACAGGGGATGCTTGCCCTTTGGAGGAACAAGATAAAGACAAACATATGGACCAGGCTTTTTGTTCAGGTCCTAATTTCTCTAAACTCTTTATTATGCAGCCAGACTGGCTAACGTCATTTAGAGGAATGCCAGCAGCTCTTATCACTGTTTCTTTATTTTTCTATACCTGAACACACCACAATTAGGAAATAACTCTCAGTTATTCCCACGCTTATCTCTCAAAACCCTTTTCTCCCTCTGCATGCTTGCATCAACTACTGAGCCCAGGCCAGGAAAGCATTCTCCATACCACTATCTGTTTTCCTTACAAAAAAGCATTTTTTGAGTCTTTGGCTGAACCAGTCCTCAGAAGTATAGATGGTGACCAGTCCTTTCATAGAACCATAGAATATACTGAGTTGGAATGGACTCATCAGGATCATTGAGTACAACTCCTGGCCCTGCATGGAACATTCCAACAATCCCATTGTGTGCCTGAGAGCTTTGTCCAAACACTCCAGGAACTCTGCCGGGCTTGGTGCTGTGACCACTGCCCTGGGGAGCCTGTTCCAGTGCCCAACCACTATGGGGGCAGAACCTTTTCCTGATATCCAACCTAAACCTCTCCTGACACAACTTCAGGCCTTTTTTCTCAGGTCTTGTCACTGTCACCACAGAGCAGAGATCAGTGTCTACCTCTCCTCTTTCCATCACAAGGAAGTTGTAAATGCAATGAGGTCTCCCCTCAGTCTCCTCTTCTCCAGCTGAGAAGACCAAGTGTCCTCAGCCACTCCTCACAGAGCTTCCCCTCAAGGCCCTTCACCAGCCTCGTGTCCCTCCTTTGGACATTCTCTAATGGCTTTATGAGTTTATCATATTTTGGCACCCAAATCTGCCCCCAGGACTCAAGGTGAGGGTGCACCAGTGCAGAGAAGAGCGGGACAATCCCCTCTTTATCTGCCTGGTTCCTAACCTGGAACCTACCTGGTTCCTAACTGTGATGTCTCTTGACCAAGAGACAGAAAAATACTTTCCTGGCATCTGTGCCTTTTGCATCTATGCGTAAGCAGGCTTTGACATGTCACCCAGAAAGAGCTGGGAGAAGATTCACATTCAACAGAGCCAGGGGTTGTGTCAGGGGTTCCCCACATACAAATCCTGAAGTCAATATGTCCTCAAAGTCTCTGTGTAAAGATTTTGCATGATCTTTAGGAATTTCGTCCAGCATACCACATCTCTTTATGAGATAAAATCTAGCAAGGAGTCTTACTTAGTGACTGTTGCCCTGTAAACAAAAATTATGTTCATTGGTATACACTTACTTAGAATCACAGAACCAAAGAATGGTTTGGGTCAGACGAGACCATAAAGATCACCTAGATACAATTCCCCTCTGATGGGCCGGGTATATGCATAAAGTGAAACAGGATGCATTGAGCAGAGAGTTGGGATGATTCTTTACAGTAACCATCATAGCCAGATAGAGACCAGACTTCAGCCAAAAAAAATCTACTTGAGCACCTTGTCTGAGACTTAGAGTCTATTCACCATCCTGGAAGGGTTCAAGGCCAGGCTGGATGGGGAAGGTGGATGGTGCGAGGAGAGGTGTCTGTGACCATGCCAGGGCAGCTGGAGCTAGATCGTCTTTAAAGTCCCTTCCAGCCCAACGCAAATCATTCCATGATTCTATTTCACTTAGATCTTCCTGAAAATATATAAAATGCATGATAAACACACACATGCACACAAAATTCACCTTCCATACCACACCAGAAACATCTCCCAAGCATAGCACATTAACCCCACAGAGGTTAGGAACTGCTGAGAGGGGTTATAACACATAGGAAAAAAAGAAAACATTCCCCTTTGTGAAACAGGTGCTTTCACACAGTTTGTTCAATGTTGCTTTCCATATATGCTGAACAGCCTTAGAATTGAAAGGTCCTCTGCAGAGGAAAAGATCACAGGTGGCAAGCTGAGACCCTCTGTTGGTGTTCAAGCTCACATGTTTCTGAAGTCAGTAGAGTGCAGAGCTTTTTTAGACAGTTGCTTCCAGTGGTGAAGACAAATGAAGAACAACACCCAATGAGCTGTGACTGGAACCCTACAAAATGTTTTGCTCATAAACTGAATTTTCATGCATGAAAAATAAAAACCTTTAGGGACCAGGACTGCTTGATGGTTATTTTAAAAAGCTGAAAATTTGGAAACCAAATTTCTTCTGCATCTTTTTTGCAATGAAGTGTTTCTGAGTATATGCATCAGAATTTCAAACAGTTTTATTTTTATTTTTTAGCCCAATGTCCCATGAGTAGTTACCATATGTAAAAAAAACATTTTTGCCAGCAGGATAAAAGCAGAGAAGCAACAAGGTGCTAAATGTGAAACTTTTGTACAGCTTCAAATATTACACAGAAACCAAAGAACAGTTTTCACAAAAGCCGACAAAACTGAATTGAGATCTACTTATTTATTCAGCATGGGTTTGTTTTGCTTTTTCTTCTTTTTATTTTGTGAAACTCTATACAGACTTTCAGGAAATCCTTTTCTCATTCAGTTTAGGGATTACTTTCATTAATTTTAAAAGTAATCCATAAAAATTGCATTCACATCTGAAAAGTGGTCCTGGATTTTTCATAACTGTAGCAGTGATTAGAATGAAATCAAATAGAGTGACTTGTTCTGCTTATGTTCTTACATCTTTCCCTCAGTATGAAAAAGTAAAAAGCAGTGAAGATAAAAATAATTTTACTCATTTTTTCTTTGTAAATTAAATTCAAAGATATTTTCAGTTCTCAATGTTATGTGTGTAATATGCAGCACTTCTTTGGGTATGGCTTCCAGACTTATCTGGTGTTTCCTGATTTTGGAAGTACCCTCTCATTTCTAATGCATTGTTTCAGCAAGTTTCCGTCAGCTGGTTTATTTCAGGGCCACACAGTTACTGACAAATTTACCCACTCAGGTAGGTGGCATACTTCATGTTCCTTGTCATTTCTATGCAGCTTTCTGTGGCTGAGTTGTATATTGCTCACATATCCCCTTCTAAAATTGAATTATCAAAACCTCAAAGTTTCAAAAGCTACCACAGGCTTCAGGACCTTGGCTACCTCCTGAGACACAGAGTCCAGACTTGCTTTTTGCCAGCAAAAGTGACATACAGGCAACACTGAAAACTCAACCATTTTACCTTTGTATTGCTTCTGCGACCACATTAGCAAGTCAGTTCCTGAGCCTCATCCTTCTGTTCTTAGAAAATATTTTTAACAACCTCTGCTTGTTTGCTTTCCAGACGTAATATGCGTATTTTCTCTTCTACTGGCATGTTTCTCTCTCTAAGTAGCCTGTCTTTCTTTCTAATGTTTACCCTCTCAGAATGTTTATTTGCTGCAGTCATATTCTGTCATCTTTCATTTTGCCAGGCTAAAAGCACCCAGCTGCTTTCATCTACAGTAGTTCGATGGATTCTCCATTCTCTGGTCTCTGTAACAGTCCCTCTTTGTGCTTTCTCCCATTTGATTTTGTTCCCATAATTATTCCTGGGATTTCTTATCAAGCCACAGGAGTATGTTGCACAAACGACATTTGTTCATCCCTGTATCCCCAGGATCCTAAAACTATCCAAATTAAACTGATAATAATAATTAGTGAAAAATACCTGAACCCAAGATTATTATCTTCATCCCTACAAGTCTTTGCTCTAAAAGCAAAATTCTTGCTATCCTTCTTGGATAGAGAGAATAGTATGGCAACTCAGTCTGTTAAATTAATTTGGTTTCAATTCCTCCTGTCTTCAAGACCATGCAGTTATTTCTGTATGATATTCTCATCTTTCTCCATAATGATAGAGCCTCTCATAATAAGTTAAAGTAGCACATTTCATTTCAAATAGCCTTGGTTTACAAAACTTTCTGTCATTTTCCTATTTGTGGCAAAATCAGGTTTTACTGTGATATCTTTAGTAGCACTGAACTATGGAAACACTTTAGCTAGTGGAAAGAAATGACTTGTTAAAGAAAAATTGTGATTTGTATATGTTGAAAGTTTGCATTTTGAGCATATGGAATTGCTGTTTTGACACACAAATATGTTTAATCCAGAATTTACAGTAAATTGTCTTAAATCAAGAGATTCTTAACCCACAATATCCTGAATATAAGCCAAAAGAAAAACAATCTCCATTTCTTTTTCCCTCCTTTTCAAAAGAAACAAGTATTTTCTCTTTCACATCCACACACACACACACACAACCACTCTCTTAGCTATTTATTACATCCTTAGAAGAGACCTAAAGTTAAACTATCCTCTGAGGATAACAAAATGCAAAATTAACTCTGGACTGAATGAAGTGCATATGGCCATGGAGAATTATTTGTGAGCTATTTCCAGTGAAATGTGCATATCTAATTTGAATACAATTGTGTTTCATGAAGATATAAAGTCTTCAGTGTCACATCCCTGTTGCACTTTTTTTTCACCAAAACTTAAGCATCATGCAGCACCAAAATTTTCTCATTGAACTCTCCATTTCCCTCCTTTGTCTTCTATTTCTCCCTCACACTTTCAAACTCCATACACAAGAACTGCTCAAGAACAGGTTTGAGGTAATTTGAGGTAGTCTTTGCATGGCAAAAAAACCCAGTCTCACTGGTTGTGTTCAGGGTTTCAGCATGATTATGCCATTCTGGACACCCATTTTGGTATTTTCAGGCCCTCTTGAGACCACAGGGATGGGATTTATAGCATGTATTTCAGACTCATGCTTCTTTATAAGCTGGAAATCTGGTCAGTATAGCATTTGACACTGCCCTGCATGGTATCCTTGCCTCTCAAAAGAAGAGGCTTGGATTTGATGGATGGGCCATCAAGTGGATAAGGAATTGACTGAGTGGTCAAACTCAAACAGTTGTGGTCAGCGGCTTGATGTCTAAGTGGAGACACTTCAGGGGCAAGGATTGGGACTGTGGCTGTCTAAGGTCTTTGTTGTCAAAATTGACAGCAGGATCCGGGTGCACTGTCAGCACTTTTGCCAGCAACACTGAGCTGTGTGGTGAGGTCACACACTGGAAGGAAGGAATGCCATCCAGAAGGACCTGGGCAGGCTGGAGGGGTGGAACTGTGTGAACCTCATGAAGTTCAACAAGGCCAAGTGTCAGGTCCTGCAGGTGGGTCAGGGCCATCCCAATCAGGAGTAAAGGCTGGGCAGAGAATTGGAGAGCAGCCCTGGGGAGGACTTGGGGGTGTTGGTTGATGAGAAGCTCCACATGACCCAGCCGTGTGCACTGGCAGCCCAGAAAGCCTCAACCATGTCCTGGGCTGCATCTGAAGCACCATGGGCAGCAGGTCAAGGGAGGTGTTTCTCCCTCTCTGCTCCACTCTGGTGACACTCCACCAGCAGTGCTGCCTCCAGCTCTGTGGTTCCCAACATAAATAGGATGTGGACCTGATAGAGAGAGTCCAGAGGACACAGAATGATCAGGATCCATCCTTTCCACTGTCTCTGAGTAACTCTGATGACTGAAACACAATACACTGTGTCCATCCTTTCACATCCACCCAGATTGCTGCTTAATCTAAATGCACATAATAGGATCTTTGTCATTTCTCCTCTACTCTCCTGAGAAACATTAAAGACGGTTGAGATGTATCTTAGGAGATGTAATTCAACTCCTTCCAAAGTCAGAAGACATGTCAGAAGATCTAGAACATACTGGATTTTTTTTTTTTTCTGTAAAATCAAAAGGGAATTTTTTCGTCGGTTTGCCGGAATTTTAAAAAAAGGTAAAAATTATTGCAGCTGGATCACTTAGTAACAACGGACTAGTCTCCATAATGATGGATACTCCAAACAGCAAGCAGCAACTGTAGAAACTAAGCCCTCTCTTTATTTTCTCTAAAAGTGTCTTTGGTTGTAAGATTTTTTTCACACAATGAAATTGCAAAATTCTATGAAGACAGAAAAATCTGCAAAAATTGGTTGGTTTTCAACTGCACAAACTAGCAAAAAATACTGGAAAAGGAATAGCGCTTGGTTATGGTGATGTGTTCCAGAAGGGAAGCATTATATTTTTCTGTGTTTTGATAGAAAAATGTAATTTAAGAAGAAAATATATATTTAAAAATATTGTTACTTTCTAGGAGGTGTAACATTTGATCTGGGGCTACAACTCCTTTACCCTCCTCCAAGCAATCAATAGTTCAGATGTGAATGGAGCAGTCAGATATTTATTCAGACTTCAGTCAGATATTTATTCTTTGACTATTTGCTGAACAAAACCTAACCAGAATGAATTGAATGTCAGAATAAGTCTCATGACCATCTTATCCTAATATCAACTGTGAGAATAAACACTATTTTTATTCAGGTAATGATAACCTGTCTAAATTCACTTCCTCCACCACTTCGTGGCTTACTCATTCTTTCCGGAAATACCTTTCAGGAAAGCTATTATTGACAGGGTATATTTTTATGTATGTAAATGGATGAGAAGCAACAGCCTAGCAAATGGCACCTCTTATTATGAGGAAATTGAACTGCAAGGTTTTTTTCATCTTTAAAATTAACTTTAGAAGAGGCTGTCACGCGTTGATCATTTCTCACTCATGGCAAACAAGGCTGTAATATATCATAAGTGAAAAAGTAACCCAATAATGCATCACAGCAGCAAGACAATCAAACTAAAAGGGTGAGATTCATTTCATCTGCACTAGTTCTGTGTACCTAAGATAAGAATCTTTCATTCTTGTACAATCAGCAGACAGAAACAAGGATTTTGGGGACACTGTTTTAGAAATCTACTTTAAGACGGCATGATTCTCATACAAATATGCCCCTTTGTCTCCTCCAAATATAAAGGCAGCTTGGAAGCAGATGTCAGTGTTGCAATAGTTACATTTACTTGCACGAACCCCAATGCAGAATTTTGGCAAGTGCTTGCTCTCTGCTCTGAGATGTGCATGAAGCCATTGCCCTTCAACTTCCTCTTATTGCCTTCAGGCTTTTATGGTTGCTCCAGAATAAAGATATAGCATGGAGCCATTTGAGCTCTCCTTGTCCGTTTCAGAGCGAAATCAGATGAGTCCTTCAATCATCTTCAGTGCCAATCACTTTCATAGCTTCAGTCTCCTGGACATGGAGTTGGGTGAAGATTTTGATGATAATTGATGAGGAAGAAGCACATGTACAGCAGCCTGTGCATGGCTGAATGATGCAATTGAGTAGGGGAGGAGAGACAGCACTGCAAAGAGGTAAATATCCCATGAGAAGTGTTGGAACCCTGAATTCTAAGAATTCCATTCTTTCTACTCTAACAAGCAATGATCCTCAAAAGCACACTCCATTTGATCTTAGGCCTTGGGAAAAACTTCCCAGATTGTGTGATAGTACTGAGATTGTTTCTAATTCAAACTCTGAGTAAAACGGACTCACAGAAAAACAAAAAATTAAAGAAGAACAAAGCTGAAACCGAGAAGAAGAAAGACAGGAGGGAGGGAGGGAGGAAGCAAGGAAGGAAGGGAGGGAGGAAGGAAGGAAGGAAGGAAGGCAGGAAGGCAGGAAGGCAGGAAGGCAGGAAGGCAGGAAGGAAGGAAGGAAGGAAGGAAGGAAGGAAGGAAGGAAGGAAGGAAGGATTTAATAGATTTCATAAATCTGTCTCTGGTTCCAAGGCTTTAGAAAACTATTCTCATTCTAATACATCTTTGTGTGACTTTAAAAGTTACTAGACCATGATGCCATCCATCACAAAAATGTGCTAGTCTATTTTTATCAGTTGTACTAGTATAAGTGGCCCCTTGCATGTAATCCTATTGTCCTTGCTGCGTGCTCAAATAAGGACAGCCTTTAACGAATAATTCCAATAATTGATTAACATTTATCTAAATATAACAAACTTGAGATTGATCCATACTTGCTTTTACCCCCCTGGATCCATTTGGTAATTTAGCCTGCATCTATCAGTGAATTTATTCTGGAACGACCTAAGATCTCTCTTTGGATATTTACTTGAGATTCAAGCGGCCTTAATTCAGTGTAACTTTGGAAGTGAATAAAAAAATCAAACTAAGACCACTTTAATTCTCAGTCAGAGACTCACATGACAGTTTAATGAGATTGACATAATCCACTTTAATAATTAATTCAGGATAATTCTGCAAGTGTCTCACCTCTGTATAGACAAACCCCTAATAGTTCCGTGATGCTATAACTCAGAAAAAGTAGGGCCACAAGTTCAGTCTATATGAAAAAGTACAGACATTAACTCAAACGCTGACTGTGCCTGATCACATATCTATCACTTAAGAAAATATATAAGGAAAATAAAAAAAGAGAAAGAAAGTGTAAGAATAGATAGTGGAGAGGAAAGATAACACCACCCATGGATCCAGAGGCTAATTCCATGAGAAATGATGGTCACAGTCTTGACCACCAAGGGTGGGGGAAGCCCCCACAACATAAAGTTCAGTGGGTTAATACATGTTCAGGTTAAGGTGGGAACACACAAGTACCTCCCCTGGGGGGCAGTTTTACACTGTCTGATGAATCTTTGTGGGTCATGCCCAGTCCTGTGGTGGAAGGCTGCAGAGATGAATCTGGGGCACTTTAGGGATCTTTGATGTCTTTTGACACCTTCTAACACATGACAGCTCCCTCTCATGTCAGTGCCGTTGAGCCAGTTGTGCCCCATCAGAAGGGGTGAAAACCTTCAAGCCTACATGGGAATGTCCTGATACCTCCCCCTGCAAGCCACTTATTTAAAATCTATGAATCAATGTTCTGAAAGTGCAGATTTTTTTTTTTTTTTTTTTTTTTTTTTAACTAATGTTCCACGTCTTTGAGCAGTGTCTTCTTCTTATAGGTCTACATTTTGAGGATAGCCTGTTGAGCTTATTATGTGTGAATGACTCCTCACATTTTTAGTGACTCAGGACGCCTTAATATGCTATTTCTCAAACGGTATAAATGGTCTTGAAATTCTCATGTCTCTCTTTGCACTGGTTAACAGATAGATATTCATATATCATTTAATTCTAATCGTGATCTCCCTCATTTATCCTTGTTTTGTACGAGCTGTTAAGGATCCTCCAACATCCCCCAACTACTGTAACTCAATCTCAAGTTTTGGAATAGCATTTGTATGACTACTTGAAAAAAAGTAAAGGGTGGATTTGTCCAGGCTAAACTCAGTTTGGCAATATTATCCAACAGTCTCTTAGGTCACCATAAACCAGTGAGGTTGCTACTTACAATTTAACATTTCAAGTTATGTGCTCAAAGTAAACATCCCTACTGCAGCCAAAAAAAAAAAGAAAAAAAAAAAAAGAAAAAAAAAAAAAAAGAAAAAAAAAAAAAAAGAAAAAAAAAAAAAAAAAAAAAAAAAAAAAAAAAAAAAAAAAAAAAGGAAAAAAAAAAAAAAGGAAAAAAAAAAAAAGAAACCAGATATTCTTCTTTTGTCCTTCTAGGGCTGTAATGAGAACAAATGGAAGTGACCTTACATTGCAGGACACTCCTTTTAGTGTTTTAATACAAATTTCATTACACTGAAAGTCTTGCAAGGTATTCATTAGAACATTCATAAAGTCTTTGTGGAGGGCTTAATAGCTAAAACAAGCATTGAAATTAGCCAATCATTCTATAATTGAACTCCCTATGAATCTTTTACTGCAGTAAGGTGAAGTAAGTTGCCTGAGGTACTGGATGTATGCTTTAGTGCTTGGTTGCGTGCAAAATAAATGAAACTGATAAAAGTGATGTGTAAGACACATCTATGTAGACACATCACAACTATTCCTTGGTGTGTTTCTTACAGCTTTAAACGTTTGAGTTGAAGCCATACTGAATTATAGATTGTAATATTTTTCATTCTTCATAGAGACTTTCACTATGTCTTCTCCCATGTGTCACACAATCAAATAAAACATTTTATGTCATGGAAAATATGGTAGTTGGGTTTTTTTGCACTCTTATCCTTAAGATGTAGGTTTCCTTCTGCTAGGTCAGAAAACATTATTAACCCCTGGAATAGTAATATTCATATTAGTACCAATCTTTAAGGTGGTTCTGTAATGAAGAAGCTATTGTAGTGGGTGCCATGCAAACACACATATACAAAAAAAATAAAGTGTCCTTCTCAGAGAATTTATAGCTGAGTCAAATAAACAACATCCATTCTTACAAAATTGTGTGACTGAATGCCTACACTTTACTCCCTTGATCATCAAAAGGAAATTCATGCTAAGTTGTGTTTTGTTATGCGCACTGAGATAATTGGGTATCTCAGAAAGGCGATCTAGGTGCTTACAAGAAATGTGTCTTAAAGTCACCAGTAAATAGTTCTCAGGCTCCACGCCTTCTCTGAAGCATAACTTCTTTACAGAAACTTTATTTCCTTTTTCCATGTAAATATGCACAGTGAGTGGGATGCAGCAGCCTTGTAGCCACTGATCTCTGATTGTGTTCTAGAGAGTAACCATTAAAACAGTGATCTGCTGGGATATCTCTGCCTTAGCAAGCAGGGAAGATCAACAGGAGTGGAACCGTGGTGCTGTGGAGGAGCTGGT
Organism: Struthidea cinerea; assembly: GCA_013397865.1. Taxonomy (NCBI): domain Eukaryota; kingdom Metazoa; phylum Chordata; class Aves; order Passeriformes; family Corcoracidae; genus Struthidea; species Struthidea cinerea. The sequence goes on along the minus strand of VZTI01001575.1, from coordinate 205,593 downwards.
GTCCATAAAGTCCACTGGTTTGCCACCTCAAATCAGCTCTGCTATAGTCCCATGGGCTAAATGTCCACTTGCAGTTGGATTACACTGGGTGTGCTCTAGAAGCACATTTTACAATGCGGTTTCATCTGTGGACAATCTAGTTTGTATAATCCACAGTTTGAACCAAAACATAGCCAGCGAGGAAGAACAGGGAATTTGTTTGAGAAGGGCGCTCCTGATCCAGATTCAAACAAGCAAATAAACAAACTCATCCCCAAAAGTAAATATATCTTTAAATAAGAATAGGACTTAGATGAATTGTATCCTATCCATAAAATAGTCCATGGCTATTTTTGATTGCAAAGCACTCTATTTCATGATGTTAGTGGTTTCTTCTAGACCTTGGCTTACACAGTTCTACATGCTTCACTGTAGAAATATTTTGATAACTCCTTAAAATGTCAGTACTGTCACATCTGCATTTTCATATATATTTTGACTTGTTTTAATAACTTTGGATTTGTGTATACACATGCATGTGTGTTTCTGTGTGAGCACATACATGTGCAGAACACACATATGTGCATGTGAATACACATATACATTTCTATATAAAGAAAAAACACTATCAAACACAAAGAATATAGAATTCTCTGTAAGTATTATGAAGATGAAAGAAAAGGAAAGCTCCAGAGAGTGCAAAATGGTTCTGGCAGACCATATGTTGTGTATTTTGCCAGCAGAAGAATCAGAGCTGACATTGTCTAGTTGAGGGATTTGCACCCAAGACTGTTGATGGCCCTGTGAAAAGATAAGAGGTTCCTCTCTTGGCATGTGTCATCCTACTGTAGCATTGAGGGCACTCCCAGAATTTCTTAGAGAGCCTGGAGGCTATCACAATGTCATGAGCTTGTCATTTACTCAGTGGAGGAAGGAGGTTGTGATGTGCCCATCTACAAAACAGAGAAAGATTCACTGCCTTTTCAAGGGATACAAAATAGTGATACCATGCTACTTCCTAGCACAAACAACCTTCCACTTAATACTCAGCAAATATTTAACGTCTCATTAGAACATCACAATTGGAGAAGAACATCCTTATCCAAACATGTTTGGCAGCTTTGACTGAAGTTGCTGTGAATCCAGCCAGTGGATGCCTTGGCCTAGTTAATTAGCATGCCTTCTCTAGTGTCTTGTCAGTCCTTGGCAATCATAAAAGTATGGACACAGGCTAAGGCACTGCACAGTGGGAAGGAGGGCTGAAAAAAAAAGGAACTTCCATCACAGGTGAAATGATAATTAGTCAGACGTGTATTTCAAGTGGCACCAGCATCAGAGCAGATTGTGGATGGTATCCTGTAATTTTCTTTATACCTTTAATTATCTTTTAATTATTAACAGTTCTTGTCCACTCCAAATGCATTTGGCTAACGCCAGCTTCTTTCCTCTCTTTTCTTTTCCATTTTTCCCCTACTTGTTCTAATCTAGCCCCAGTTCCAACTGCTAACGCATCAATGTCAGAAACTGCAGTCAAGCACAGCCTGTCCCCAAATCCCAACCTCTATAAACACGATGGCTCATTAATAACTTAAAAAGGATGATGACACTGATACTATTTATAGGGTCCTGCCAGCCAGGACTGCCAAAGTTAAGGAAATTAACATGGAAAAATTGTCAACTGCAAAATATTAGTGTTTATCAACAGATCAATCAAACTTCAACTACTGTAAATTGTGCTTTTAGCTAAATAAAATGTATCCCCAATGACAATTTATTGAATGCCTTATTTTGTTACTCTTGTGCCCTTGTATTGGTTTCAATGAGAGACAGAGGAAGAAAAAAGAGGGAGACAGAAACTCCTCCACTCCCCTTTCCCCGTTCACTCTCCGACTCCCCTGACACCTGCCAAACCTCCCACAACTGCTGAGCTCTCAAAAGTTACAGCTATATGTTTCACGATGAGTGGCAAATCAGAACTGCTGAACAAAATTCTCATGAAGTCAATTAAGTGTTAATTAGCTTTGACTGAGGGCACACGAGTCTCCAGCAAGCTGAATAAATGTCAAGGTGACGAGGCTGTGTACTAAGTACTGAGTTTACATGCATGGAGAGCTTATGATTTAAGAGGTTATTTCTCTGCTTTCTTTCCTCATTACCTCCCCTCTCTCTTATATATCAGAATGGGACAGAATGCTGCAGCAAGAACGAAGTTTTTCTTCACTTGTTCACAACCATATTTGCTGTGGGTTGTTGGATAGGAAATTTGTTGCAAAGTGTTGGGTAGTCCTGCTGATGCGAGAGAGATTCCTTGGCACAAAAGATGGCTTTGGAGGGAAGCAACTGAAAGAAACCAGGGAGACAGAGAGAAATTAGAAAAAATATGATGTTCAAATCCAGCTCTGATCTTAATTCCTTGTTTGCTGCACCTTTTGTTCTGAAGGGAATTATCAAATAGGTAATAATAACCCACAATTAAAATAACTAATGAATAATTACATAAATATATATAGAGACACACACATAGGTGACATAACTTATAATTAAAACATAGTCTTCTGTGTCTTGTAGAACACATACAAAATTAATTTAAAACAAACAAACAAACAAAAAAACCTGACTGAAAAATGCACTGTGATCTGACAGAGGCTTGGTTAGAAGAAGTAAAAAGTGCAGCAGAATATCTGCTCTCTTGACATGAATACTAGGAGTAATACTATTTTTTTTTGCTACCTTAAGTCTAGGTTGGGGTCTAGAGGCCTTGGCCAAGATCAGGGCCCCAGTCTGGCAGATGCTATTAAAAAAGATCATAAGTCCTTCCCACCAGGATTTTATAGCTGTGATCTTGCAATTAACTTACAGTAGGTCGTTTCCAACGCAGCCCATGACATGACTGAGGTTTCAAACAGAAGAGCAAGAGGAAAGGTGTGAGGAAGGAAGCATTATTACCACATTTTACAGGTTCAGACAGAAAAATTAAGTGCCTTGTCCAGGGTCACACAATATATAACACTGATAATGAAAAAGCTGGGAATTCAGGCTTGACTTCAAGAGTCCAGGCCGCGGTTTGCATCGCAACACTGTCCCCATTGGGAAGATTTCTATGGAGAGCTAATGATATCCCTGTGTGGGAGGCAGACAAGGAACTATCATCCATGACTAACATTTCTGAGGAGGTCTTTAAGCTGGACCAGTTAATACCAACAGAAAATAAAGTTATCAGCATATTATAGGGGGTACAAAAAGTAGACTCTCAGATTTCTGTTTATTTCTGTTTTGAGAGGAGGTGAGGAAATGAGACTAGCACCTAACTTGGATGCTGATTAGATATGCTTGCCTAAACTCATGGGTTAAACTGAGGGCTTGGTGTTTGGGAACAGCAAGTCAAGTTCCTTCCCAAAATATTTTGTTTCTGCTGATGTATCTAAGAAAATGATAAACCACTTTCTGTGGGAAAGTTTGATAGCAACAGAGGAATCCTAGCTGAAGCCCAGAGGAAAATTATTTAAATGTCAGACCTGGGTCTGGAATAATTTTGCTTGATCATGAACAGGTGAACTCCAGGATTTTTGAGGGAGATTTTTAAGTTTTCAGCTTTAAAAGATTTTTAAAATTTTAAATATGTCTACTTCGCATGGGAGTTCCCAGGGGAAAGATACTGTGAAGTACCTGAATGGCTTCAGAGTCATCGATCCTAGGTGTCACCAGCACTGGAAAAAATGGAGAGAGCTTTCCACTGAGATTCAGGCTAACCAGGAATGTCAGAACATGAAAAAAAAAAAAAAAAAGGGTAGATCACTATTTCAGTGGCCTGTTTGTTTCTGTCCTGTGATTTGAAAGACTCACAGGACACGTAAAAGAAGACAAAGCAAAAATATCTCTCATTCTGTCTAGCAAAGATAATAGACTGCCTAGAAGATGAAGTAGATATTCATTGAATCTGAAAGCCAGCTCATGATGAACTAATCAACATGAAAACATTATTCATAAATGGATTGTGGTACTTATTGGCACAGGACATCACTAAGCCAAAAGAGGCCATAAATATCAAGAGGAATTAAAAAGTCTATGGACATGAAGAGAAAATCAGTGAAATATCTTGAAAGTACATAGCTAGGAGAGAATATTCTGCACCTGTTTTCATCGACCACATCTAGAGATATGTTTACTGGGTGAGACAAACACATCTGCTACAGGCTGGTGTTTATAATACTTCTCTGCAACTTTATTTCTTCTTTGTACATGTAGACACCAGGACTCTAGAAGAATCTTCATTACTTTGTTTTGTAAAATATTTTTTACAGTTTTTGGTTTTTGGTTTGAAACTACCAATCTTATTGTAGATGAATGCTACTGTTATTGATTCTGATAGCAGATTTGGTCAGCAAATATGAATGAAAATGAGTTGCCCACACAGTGCCTAATAAAGAACCTGAATGACTCCAGGGGACAAGTGAAAGCAGCCTCCATCATGCGCTTTAGATCAGCAATATGTCTTGATCCAACAGCCTTCTCAGAGTGATGGGTGGTCAGAGATACCTCTTGTCTGCTCCATGGGAGGCTTCCATTTGGAGCCAAGTGTTCTTCATGATCATAGAATCACAGAATGGCCGGGGTTGGGAGACACCTTAAAGATTATCCTGTTCCAATCCTCACCATAGGCAGGGACACCTTCCCCTAGACCAGGTTGTTCACAATTCCATCCAGTCTGGACTTAAACACTTGCAAAAACAGGACGTCAACAATTTCTCTGGTCAACCTGTGCCAATGCCTCATAACCCTCACAGCAGAGGTAGATGTAGACTTGTAACTCCAGCTCATGCCCAGTTACTGATTAGAACTTGTCATGGCATCTTGTCTTGGAGCTGATTTTAATTGTTGGGATGTATTTCTACTTGTATTATTGCAGTCACAAATGTCAATGAGGATTAAGGGTTTTCCAGGCATTCCAGACACTGGTTTTTATTTTTTCTCCCCAGGTCTCCCCTTGTTGGCAATGCCTTAAAAAACAACATGAAGGACCATAATAACTTTTTGGATTAGCAGTAGGGGATTCTACATGATATTCCTGTCAGGATCACCACAAATAGAGCAGGTTGCCTTCTGGATTGTGCACTTGAATATACAAGAAATACTTCTACAAAAGAGATCAACATTTAGATTTCAAAGTTTACTAGAGCCCTTTCTTCCTAAGATACATCTTTCTGGCAAGCATAGGAGCTCTCAACTAGGTGTAAATTACATTTATGGCCATGACTGTAAGGTTCATTGACATGGTTAGAGCAGTATAAAGTAGTCTCAGTGAAAATGATAATCAGGCCCTGAGGCTTAGACAGATGGATGGACAAAACAATATCTGTGTAGTTTTATGCTACCTTTGCAAAAAGAAGTCACCAGTTTAAAACAAAAATAAACATAAAAGAATGTATTGCAAAATAAATTGATCTATTATGGAATAAATCCCAGAAACTGTGACACAAATGAAAGGTAGAAACAAAAAAAAGAAGGACTTTGTGCTCTCCCCCTGCATGTGGGTGACTGAATATAAATCTGATAAAAAACAGATAGGATAGCTGAGTCCCAGCTTTGACTCAAACAAGGCTCTCCTGTACGGTCCTGGCTAAATCAGTTTTCATACATGTCTTCAATCCCTGAGCCTTGGTGTGCCCAGCTATAATATTGAGATGATGGCCTATATTTTTACTTTAAAACACTTTAACTCCATGCATAAAAAGTGCTATATGAAGCCTTTTGAATATTATAAGAACACTCATCTATTCATTCCCCTTATAAAATATATGCCTGAACTGTTGGACTGATCGCACTTCTATATCAGAAATGTTAGAGAGGATTCTGCATCTCCCTATTTCACCTTGTAAATTAATGTATGTGCAATCTCTTCAGTGTCTTCTGTTCCTAAATCACAACAGATATAAGCCAGCTACTTGCTTCTATTATGTGAGCTCTGAAATGAAGGAGCATAGCATTAATTCTTCTAACCCTCCTTCTGTCTGAAAAAAGTGCACTCATCTCTATGCCCCTGACTACAGTTGGAGGCACTGTAAACTACATACCCTGTTTTGAAGGCATATTTTTCAATTAATACATCAACATATACTTCAATAAGGGTTCACCTGTCATTAGACTTCACTCACAGTTTTTTACTACTGAATCTAGAAACTTTTAGTGACATTAATTACATACATAATACGTCTCTACCTTCTAAAACGTGCATCTAAGGGTGAAGAAATGTAGTCTTGCGTTGAAATTCAGTGGAATTTCTAAAGCACAGTCATAACAATCACTGTTATTTGAAAATGAAACTCAGCACCCACTTGTAAAAAGAAAAAGGAAGTTAAAATTAATATTTCTTTCACTTTATTTGGGACAATGTCTTTGCTTTATGAAGTTAAAATGTCTGGATTGTAATCTAGTGACAACACGCTCATAGCTATGCTGGTACAACACAGGGAAGGTACAAGAACATTTTCCTGGTGATCATTATAATGATGCGTAAAATTAATTTCAACAAGCTACATCCAGGCCCTGTATTTGAAAGTGCTCACAGCATTTCTTAAATCCTAGTGTCCTTATACTCAGTCACCACTCAGCGAACTGGGATGCATCATTCTTACAGAAAACACATCTCTCAGTGGATCCTGGTGCATTAAGTTTGTGCAGACAGAATTCTGCTGCAGTGCACTGAGGGGAAAAAAAAGAAGGAGAGCTCATTGGCACTATTTGTCAGCAGTCACAAAACTTTCCACTTGCTCTTTTCATAGCTGCACAAGACTTGGTTGATTGCTTCAGCCATTAATTTGATCCCAAGAACTATCTTTGCTTGTTATTCGATATCCTTCCTGGCTGCTATTTACTGATGTCACTTGTACCAGTTGATGAAATTTGGATGTGATGAAGTCAGGAGTTTCTGATGGTGTAGAAAAATGTTGAACACTAGGAATTATTATGACAAACCTATTATACTTGCAATAACTTCTAAATTAGGACACTGGTGCAGGTCGAATTTTTTACTGTCCTTCAAGTTCTTGTCAGCCAAGTGATTTCTGTGGCACTGAACTGAGAATGCTGAAGATACACTGAACAACAGTCTGAAAAAAAGACACTTAGCTTAAACATGTGTCACATTCTCTTTCTTCAAATCTACAGACAAATATTTCCTTGTCCTAGAAATTTCCTTAAGGGCCAGGAATGATAACAGTGTTTTTCCTCAGTTCATTACTGAATGCTCTGCTGTGTCTTAACATTTACTGCTTGCAGACAAAGAAAACAAGCTTTGGAGTTAGATATTGTCATTGTTTCCTTCAGTGTGCTTCCCTCCAAACTAGTCTGGCAGCCCAGTCTGTACTGAAGGCTAACAAATGTACACCTAACACCTAAGCTGGCACTAAACAGCTTAAGTTTACCCAGGTGAAAGGTTCTGTGGTTATTTGCTGTGTGCAGCAGAAATTTCAAATTTCACTGTTTCCATACCCTAACCTACAGCAGCTGCTGACGTAGGCAAGTGCCTCCTCTAGGGAATGATTACCTGGACTCTAAACCAGAGCAGCAAATGGGTCCCTGCAGACCACTGGGGTGGGAGAGAGGAGGAAGAGAGTGGAAGGCAGAGAACCAGACGAGGAGTAGCAGAAACCTGATGCATGCAGACCTCTGACACCACGGAACAGAAATACGCCAAATTATGGCATAAGGTAGAAAGTGCAGTGGGAAAAAGGCATGTGTGAGTATTGCTGAGTGCTGCGGGAGTACTCACCACTGGTTCTTCCTAAGGATGTAATCTGACGTTGCATTTCCTCCTGTGACGCAGCAAGTTAATAGACAGCTTTCCTGTTCTTTTTCATGATTGCTTATTTGCTCCTGCCTTTGCACAAAAAGTCGAGGTGTGACAATAGGAAGAACTGTGAAGCAAAAGAGATAGAGAGAGAGAGAGAGAATTATAAAACAATATGGCCTTCAACAGTTATTTCCTTTTCACTGGTCTGGTGTACAGTAAAGCTCTAAACCCCCACTCTAAACCCACAATCTGTAATTGCCTTACAAATCTGAATATGGATTTATATTATCTCAGCTGGCTGGAACATGGTGCTAATAACACCAAGGTTTTGGGTTTGATCCCTGTACAAGTCATTCACTTAAGATTTGAACTCAATGGCCCTTCTGTGTCCCTTCCAACTCAGAATGTCCTGGGACTGCTGTGATCCGTGATATTTTTTACACATGCATACATGTACATATCTATGTGTGTATAGCAAGAGCTTGCATGTGCACTGCAGAGAGAGTGGAGAAATCAAAGACACTTTCCTGCCAGCAAATATTGCTCAGAAACTCAAGAGGCTTCTACTTACTGTTTCCTTAGCCTTAGACCAGGGCTTGCTTCCAACCCATGTTAGAGCAACTGCATCATGCAAAAATGCCTTAAAATTATTTTCTTTGCATCAACTGGGTTAAACTTATCATTCTGTAAATCTTACACTGTAGACCTTATACTGTGCTGTGCTCCATTTTGGATCTTCTCCTTAGCAGTTCCTCCAGTCCTCAAGCACTACATAAATTTTGTGGGACTTTAGCAACGCAAAGGTAGCTTCTCTGTATTAAAGAATTAAAAACAAACAACCAAAAAACAACCAAACAAACCCACATAAAAACAAAGGAAAAAAAAAAAAAGGCACACCAAAAACTTCAATCCCGAAGTATAAATGAGGATTCATTAAGTTTCTGCTCATGTCTCTGTTTCAGCCTATTTCCACGTTTTCAAAAGAAAATGTCACTTCATTACATTTCTTTAGACTAGTTCTGTAAAATATGCTGGTTTTGAAAACAAGAACAGCAAAAGCTTAGTTTTGAGGAGAGATTGGTACATTTTCTTAAACCAGAGCTCATCACAGCACCAGATTAGAGAATAGAGAAACACTCAAGCACAGGTCAATAAGCAGAATGAAGGAACGTGTTTCTGGAGGAAGGCAGGAGTAGGAATCTTCTCAGCTGGATTTACTGCTGCAATGAGGATGACACTGGAGCTAAGACTCAGACCAGGTCCTCAACCTAACCTGAAATCCAAATGCATTACATCCTGTATTCCACTGTTTGTGAAAATATTCTCGTATAGTCACTTTATAATTGCAGATCACTTTGTTATTATTTAAGATTAGAAAATTCTGTCTAAGCAGGGTGAGACTGGCTCTTTGGCAACACGGACCAGCATACCAGAACAAACAAATGGCCCGTTGCACCCAGTATCTGGTCTCTGGAGTCTGAAGTGGGAGGCATAAAATCCCCATATTGCAACTAATTATGCAGTAATATACCATGGGAGATTGTCCCCAGCTGCCTGTATTACTAACTCATCTGAAACCTGGATGAACAGGAAATCTCAGGAGAAAACTTTATTCTCTCCAGATTTCCAGTTTTAAGAAGTTTTACTGAAGTTCAAAGAAACAGAAAAAAAAATTGACTGCTTTCACTTTTGCTCCAAAAACCATCCAAAAACACAGAGGTTTTCTCCTTGTAAGCTCAAACAGTTGTGATTCTCACAAGATTCACTGGTGGGGTTTGCTTATTAGAACAGATTTGATTTTTCCTGCAGAATGGGCAGCAGTTATCAGTCACCCTCATAGTTTTTCTCTCTGTGTGCCACTCACTGCACTGAAACTTATTGAAAATTTTGTCAACAATCAGCTTTATAAAAGCTTTGCACATTGTCTGCCTAAAAGCTCTGTTTTGACGAGAATATAACTATTAATAAGAACATGTTCTTTTCTGGCATCAGACTCGAAGAGACACAGGTTATAAATCTCTTTGATCTTTTTGCAAAAAGCTAGAATCAGGGAAAGAAGCAAGTTCATACTTTCCTCCCTTTTTCCTTTCTTTTTTTTTTTTTTCCAAAGCTCCGGATTGAAACAATTACATTTAGTAATCAGTAATTTATCATGCTTGCTTCTTCCCACCCCTTTTCCCTCTCCCTGTGCTTTTGTTTGGTTTTGATTCTTTATTTCAACATAACAGAAAATCTTCCAGGTTGTCCTCTCTCTATATTTTCCTTGCTTTCACAGGAGCAGAAGGGGAGAATTTTTCAAAGAGGATGGTGAGGAGAGTATTGGGGTGATTTCGGTTTGTGACTTCTGGGTTGGTGTTTTTTTTTTTTAGAAAGTGTGCATTGAAAGTGGGGAAAAAGAGCACAAAAAAGAAACTATAAAAATGAAATGTGAAGAATAAGAATCCTAATATTCTAGTTTACTCAATGAACTGCTGCCTTTCATAGATGTGTCAATACTGCCATCTCTTGCCTCCCCAACAACCTAGGCAGGAAAATGTAGCTCGATGGAAATTGGAGAATGAACACACACTCACATACACACATAAAAGAGCTAAGTTTTACAAGAGAGGTGAGTAAATTTTCCCTGATCCATTTTGTCTTGTTTTAAGTGGCATTTTTTCTTAAATTTTCTCTTTTCTGTTGCTATCTATTTTCATATGCACCTTAAAAAATACAGCCACGGCAATTGAGACCTCAGCTAGTGATTTAAGACTGTAATGTGGGTTAACTCAAGCCATTCTGAAAAACAGAAAGAATACATATTATAATCAAATAGTGATGAAAATAAGCTTGTATGTCTCCCCTTCTGTGATGACAACATGCAGGTATGTAAATACACATTAAATATACAGTTGCATATATATTTTTAATAAACATCAACTGCAATATGAGTATTTTACCAGCAAGCCTTAAGACAGATAAATCTCCTATTGAAATAATTCCCAGAAATTGCAGACATGCATTTGTATCTGTGGCTGGTTATGACAGTGATCTGGTTTGATAGGTCATGAAACATCATGTCACATAAATGCAGTGGCCAATATTTTGGACCTTATGACTATGATCTATAGCAGAATTATTGTTCCATGGAGATAAACTCACAAGAACTGCATAGTCATTTGTCAGTGAGCAATGTTGTTTTCTAGGCCAGTGCAAACTACATTTCAAGCTTAAATGTCCAGCGCTTCAATTTTAATACCTTCACAAAAAGGTGCTATTTTATCTTTTTAATTGCAATGCAGTGGTAATAGTTATACCAGAAATATGTACTCCTCTGAAGTGGAAATCAATGAAAGTTTCATACTTAAAGTAAAAATTGATTTCTTAAGTTAGATGGGACAATTTCTGGGTTTAAAAGCATATCACCATCTGGGTGATAAAAAAACAGATTGACATTTGAAATTTTTTGTATTATTGCAACTTACTGTTTTAGTCCCACACCTGGTTTTTGGTTATGTTGTTATAAGACTTTTTGTGCTTACCAAAACAGGAGCAGTTGTGCTCCTGTACTGAGATGACAGGCTATTATTCAGGCTTTTTTCTGAAGCTCAATATGTACCCCAGTCAGAGGTGTGACTAAGGAAAGGCACATGATGATATTGTAAAGCTGTGGGTCCCCTGTTACAGTCCTCCGGGTTTCTCACTGATACTCAAGTTTACAGACCACACACTGTCCACAAGTGGTGCATTCTTCTCATCCTGTATGTTATCAATATTTTTTTCTCATCATCGTTTTGTTAATTTTTGTAATTTCATCTGAGCATATTGTGATGTGTACATGTGCACACATGTATGAAGTGAAGTTAGCTGGTAATTAAAGGGCAAAAGCACTAAACCTGGCAGTTGCCTCCACTGCAAAGTAAATGCTTTATCAACAAACCACAGGTGTGCAGCACTAAAACAGATAAAAACATATAGGACCTGAGATGACAGTTCTCTGTTCAAAATACATTAATCACCCAAGGTAAATTTGTGCACCTGTTATACACTGTAGGTCCTTCACTTGCTTTTTCCAGAGATATTAAAATAGATGGAAATCTTCTCCCTTTTCAGTGTGGTTGGTCCAAGAAGCACACATGGTGTTTTCCTACATGTTGAGTCTCCTTGATCTGCCACACCAGCTCTGCTTGCTCCTGTGTTCAGGAGGTGTGGGGCAGACAACAGGGCTTTGCTGTGTTTCTTAGGGCCAACGACCACGGTGTTCAAACCAGGAAAAGTCCCAGTTTCATCAATAAGGTGTGCGGTTCAATTAGTGTGATGGAAACTTTCCCATAATTATGTCTTTTAGTCAATGGACTGCTGTTTCATTTACAGCCTATCAGTAATTTTGTACCCTCAGAGATTAATTACAAGCAGATAATTTTCAGACAGATCTCAAAAGTCAAATAATTCCCACAGAAAATAAAGGTCTTCTGATCCTTGTTGATCAATTTGCGTGAGTGCTGGAGGACAACTGTATTATCAGCCATAGAAAACTGAGCTTATATATAAGAATAATGATATCAGCTCCTGATTTCATCTGTTGTGAGAGGAACAACCTTGATTCTGCTGTCTCTGCTCAGCAGATCTTGGCAGCAAAAGAAAACAGGTCACTATTAAGCCAGGTGGTGACATTTGTGCTTCCTGATCAATGGGGAGGTGCTGAATTACCCACTAGACTCATGGACCAAGTTAAGCCTTGTCCATCGACTTAAAGCTCTTTATAGCTAAAAGTATTTTTTGAAGGTTTTAGGTGCAAGATAAATAGTCTAGGAAAGAATTTTCTGTACAGCTTATCATCAGCAATAGGGAATGCTTTATTTCCTCTCTACAGCACTTTGACCTCATCTATTCTTTTTGGCTCCACTGGCTTAACCATTTCACCTCCAGAAAGACATACATATAAAGAAGTCAAAAGCTCATGCTTACATATTATCTTGCCCATCAGCAAAATGCTGCAACTCCTTAAACACAACCAGCGTGTTTCCCACCTCATGGTGCACCTTGCTTCGGTGTTTGGAGCTACAGTGTGCTTTTTTTCAGTACAGTGTATTTAACCCTTCTCTTCTCTGACCCCGATTTGTTAATTTTCTGGGGTTTTTTTTCACTTGCCTTCTCCACCCTTCAATATCATCTATTGATTTTCTGCTACTAACAATCATGGCAATACTACTACTAATATCCTAAACTTACCCTACATGCTTACTTGCATTTTATCTTAAGTACATAAAAGCACTCTTGAAAATGTTTATGAAGGAAGATTCAGATAAGAGACACAGAACTCAGATCTGGTCTGGGACCAGAAATTTTGGGAACTTTTTTTTTGGTACAAAATAGATCATCAGTGTCAGTAAGAAATATTTTATTTTCATTAAGCAAATGTTGCCTCAGCCTCATAGGTGCTTCTTTCCAATGTGGAATATCTAAAGCAGATAAAATAGTTACAAGGAGAGATTAAAGCAGATAGAATGACCTTTTAAAACTCTGTACTGACTTGTGGATTTCCTCAGAGGTACATCTGCATCTTCTTAGAGGATTTAGAGGGCACTTAACCTGCAGAAGTGTTAGGAACAGGGAGTATCTCTTTGAGGTGATTCTTTAACAGCTTTTAGTGTAGTGAATATCTTGACTACCTACATAGAATGCCATACCTCAGGCAGAAGTTATCCTTTGCATTTTCTGTGTGTGTCTGTGCAAACATATGCACTGTTACATGTTATGCATTCATAACCTCAGGATCATAAGGAGATAAATCTCAGATAGTCATTAAAACAATTAAATATAAATATAAAAGAATCCTTTATAGCAAGTAAAGAATTTAACTTTCTTCCCCACATTATTGTCTGATCTGCAATATCAGTATTTGGCTTGCTTTTAGAGAAATGGAGATTCAATTCAAGTAATCAATTCAGTGAAATTTCACAGTTAGGGATGTTTCTCTATAAAACTTGAAAAAATATCTTTAATCTTACCAAGTTCCTCCATTTTATCTTCTACCCATAAATTACATTCGCATCTGATGCAGCATCAGTAACATATGTTATGAATTCTTTTTACAGGCAATTCATTCCTTTCTTTTCAGTGTCTTTTTATGATTTTTGTAGGAGTCATTAGACTCCTGGCTACCCACTTGAGAAGTTTCTTAACAATTCTATTAAAGTCAGAAGTTTCAGAGCATATAATGACCAAATTGCTTTTTTTTTTTTTTCCCCTCCTTTCTTCCTTTTCATGTTATTTCATGGGTATTGCTATTTCACCCCCGAATCCTCCAACATCCATTTACTCTCTGAACATTCACCTCAAGTCACACTGGACACAACAATGACTCCAGCCCTTGCCACCATCCTTCAAGCCAAATATGATCTTACAGGGTAATGCTGAGCATCTCAGCAATGTGTAAATGAGCAGGAGATTTATTGCTCTGGAGGATTTGTAAATAAGATTTTGAAAAATGTAAAAAGAATTACTTTCTTCTTTTAAATTAGTTCCATTTCCAGTGGCATTTTGAAAGACCACCAGGCAATGCCAGATGAGGGCTTTAGTAATATGGGCTACTTTTTACAGCACAGACTAGAAGGAAAAGTATTATGGGAAGGAGATTATATTTTATATCTACTTAACAGTCGGATTGGGTTTTTTCTGAGTGTAATGACAAGAAACAGGAGTTTTAACCCAGCTGATAATTGATTTGTGTAAGGTCTTTTATTCCCTTCCTTCCCTAAAGTATCAAGATTTGAAGCAAAGCTCTTCCCCATTAAGGAGGAGTCAGAGGGTTTAGTGCTACCAGCAGCAAAAAGAGTGAAGTGTCCTCAGAAGGTCACCTGGGCATGATCCACAGGCCCATGCAAGATCATGGGGTTTGGTGACTTCCAAATCAAGATTCTCAGGTGAGATTTGGTATCTGTACCATCCGGGTTCAGCTGTATCCATGTTCCCACATTTTTTGTCCTCTTTGATTTTGCTGAATTATTTTTCCTTCAGAACACATGTTCAGGTCTACTCCTGTGTGGCACATGGGGTACAGGGGGCATCTTTGAAACCCCTTCTAGCACACACAAACGAGTCACTACTGTCTGTAAAATGTTTCTTTTTCACAGGACTTCAATGGCATAGTTTTCTCTGGTTCCTGTAGCTAATCCCCTGGCATATTTGTTTAGCACCCATTGCTTGTCATTCAACTTTGCTTTCCTTTCTGGTTTGCCATAGCTCAAGAAATTCCTTCAGCTTTGTTTTCCTTTTTGTTGGATTTTTTTTTTCGTTTGGTTTGGTTTTTTCGTTTTTTGGTTTTTCGATCTGTTTTGGTTTTTGTTTTGTTTGGTCATTTCCAAATATTTTGTTTATTTGCTTAATTTTTCCCACTTCTTTGAGACAGTGGTAAGATTTCTTTCTCTATCTTTCACTGTTTTGTTTGACACAAGAAGTGGCTGAATAAATTCAAGTGAAATAAGAGCTTATTCCACTCTAATATGTACACAGGATGTGACATTAACCCAAACTGATCATTCATACAGGTTCACAAAAATTCCACTCTTTATTACCTTTGTTCTTGAATTCCTGTTGATTTAAGGAAACAGGAGGTAATAGTGGAATTCTCAAGAAACAGCTCTGCTCCTGAGATATTTTCAGACCAAGTTTCAGATTCAAGAGATTCAGGTAAATGCTGAATAAATATCCTTTGTATGTTTATCAACATTTATCTGAACCAGAAGCATATGAAGCTCTCTCATCACTTAGCTAACCTTTATGGCATATGAAATCATCACCCTTTTCATAGGCTGGAGAAAGACATCACTCAAAACCCCTTGCTGTATTTAATTTTACTATTAAATAAAGATACAGAGTAATAGGGTACGGAAGAAAAGATGTGTTTATGTGAGAAGGAAATATATACAGGGAGATTTCCAGAAGAATATTCAGGTAGATGTTGCATGTATAAGTAAATATAGGAACCAATCATTTTATTTTTTCTTATCACCACCATAACAAAAAGAAAATCCTGTTCAGCAAAAGAGTTGCTGTTTTGATAGCATGACAACCAACATGCTGCAATGATGCGATCTTTGGGCTAATAAATAACAACTCCTACACTCAAACATCAGCTTTTGAAGTCACCAGCTCCCCACCAATATCTGCAAAATTACTCAGCTGCTTTGCATTGATGCTTTGGGATAGTTAAGACAAAAATAGTTTGGAGACTATTTACCTCCATTTTGATTTCTGCACAGCATTTCTATAGCTGCTACAATGAGAGAGTCTGTGGCGATAAATTCCTGCATCTTTATGCTAACAGGGGAGCTTCAACAAAAAAAAAAAATACATGAATCCTCTGCCTAGGTTTACAGCCTTGCAGAAGGTCATTTGGTGGGGAGTGAAGATGCCCTGCAAATGAGAATCTGGAATGAGGGGTAAGTGCTCCACACAGAAAACCAGAAGAGTCTTTCCTTCTCCCACTAGGTCGACACCAAACTTGCGTAGATGTCAGGAGGAGGGAATCCCTGTGGGTCTTGTGAGGTCTGTGGTAGGTTATAACCATTCGAAGGGTCCCCTTGGATTCCTAAAGAAGCAGGACAGTGTGGAAATAGCTGCTCCTTGCTAAACACTCAGTGCATTTCATTTGTACTGCTAATGAGAGAACCGTGTGTTTTGTACAGGCTTGTTTTGCAAAGTGCTTCTTTGATTCAATTTCTATGTGTTCCTGAAAAGATTAATCATAAATTTAAATGCCTGTGAGGCTGGAGCTATGGAAAGGAGGGTAATTGATGTTCCAGACAAAGCAAAATCTCAGGCTTGATGCATTTAACAGGAAGCGTTTATTCTGTAAACAGGGGACAATAATAAACTCTACACATACCTTAAGTACCTTGAACCCTTGTCATGTCTTTTTCCAGGTTAAAATCCTTAAACCACCTGAATTCGGCATATGACAATGCGCCATAATATCTGTATGAGCTTCCAGAAAAGTTAATTTAATCAAAGGTGTTAACAGATCCTTGTTTTAACTATTTCTCCATGGTGGACTTGGTGAAGCCTTAGCAATTCATTGATGACCCAATAATTGCCACAATCATAAGAAAATAAAACAATGAAGATGTTAATGTCCATGGACAAATTTCCCCAGCATGTAGCTATTACCAATAATTATAATATAATATTACCAGTATTACATAACCTGAGGATCCTACAAACCATTTGGACTGGAATGGAGCTCTGATCTGAGTGCACTAAAAGGGAAGTCAATTCTTCACTTCTGTTTCTGCCTGAAGAAGTTTGTGTAGAAAGATGGTCACTCTGAGTTCATATTATCCTTTTTATTGTGCCAACAGCTATCTCCCAAATCCACAGGCCTAAGGTCCGGGCAGGGAGGTGTTTCTGCAGTCGTTGCAAAGGGGCAGTGCTGACAGAGAAATGTGTTTTGTTGATCCAAGCACAGACTTCTTTTGGACAGAGGTTTTTTTTTTTTCTCTGCAGCTTCCCTGGCCAAGGGGGTTGACAAGCCACAGATTATTAAATCCTCTGAATATGAAGGACAAAACACCATATTTAAATGTCATGAATAACAAACACGGGAGCAAGTATTCTTCCTCTCATTTTCCACTTTCTGTGTGCTCAACTTGCAAGTCATTTGGTCTGGTACCACAGCCCATTAAAACAAAAGAAACGAACATACTCTTAAAAAAAAAAAAAAAAAAAAAAAAAAAAGAGAGAATAAAAAATACCCCAAATAATTGCTTTCTATTCTGTGTCATGTTTTAATTAAAGATAGCAGCACCACAATCTACGATATATCTGGAAATTATTAGAAACCTTTTCCAGAGGCAAAAAGGATCAATACCTCTTTGTCTCAGTGGCATAAAACATCTCTGTGTTACTTCTTTCCTGCTGGCAAGAGAGAAAGTGGAAAAGCCTAAGATGGGAATAATAGCAGCACCGAAGGGGAGAGCCATGTGCCAGGTCAAATGAGCATGCTTTCTATTTTGTATTTATTTTTAAAAATAAGCAGAGTGGTTTGCATTATCTGATTCCATCCCTGCCGTAAGTTTTGCTCCCTTTGTGTCAGGGGCAGCAGAGAGCATGTGGAGCTACTGAGTCAAGACCTTGAAGAAGGGGAATGTGACTGAGGGTGAGACGAGAGGCTTGGGAGCCAAGTCCTGGCTTCCCTCCCTGGCTTCACCATGGATCTGCCATGTGATGCTGCTCCATTTCCTTGGAGTCGAGAAGGTGCATGTCTTATGCCTTGCACAATGATGACTGTGTCCTCCAGAGAGGAGTTTTTTGTTGACTGTTCTTGTCTGCACAAACTGACTTTGGCTTTCACCTTGTTACTTTGTGAAGGACAGCCCGAAAGTGGTGGCACTCGCAGCTGTTTGTGCCTCACGTGACAGAGTTTGCAGCCATGGTCCCTCTGTGTCTTTAAACCCAAATGTGCCACACGTGGGGTTCTTCTGGTTCATCTTGTTTTCCCCAGTTGTCAGTGGAGAGGAATAGGCAGCAGTTGGCTAACACTGCAAATGAACCATGAGCTAAAAGAGCCTGATTTTTTTATCCTTACTTTAAAAGAAGCCAGAGGTGAAGAGCTCAGATGTCCATCCACATTATAGAAATCTGGTGACAGAGAGCATTAAACCAGGCCCTGGTTTCCCTGTGTATAAACTGAGATAATGGGGCAACAATTAATTATAACATACCTAATCACCTTGCTGCCACCTTCTTCTCTGTATGAGGGTGTTGTAGCCTGCCTGGGGAAGAGAACACATGTTAACACATAGTCAAAGGGAAATATTATCCCCATGTTTTCTGCTACCCCTTTCCCTTTTCTTTACTTGTACTTCTTGACTCTGTCTAGGCTGCAAGGCAAAACGAGATGGGACTGAACTTGCTGCACTCCCTGGCATTGCTCACAACAAAATGTGTGAGTTTCTGAGCAGAAAAGGAATTGAAAACAAATGTTGTTTCAAAAGTCATTCACTTCCAAACAGTCCCCACAAATTCATAAGTGAGTGGCTTCAGTAGCACCAGATCATTCATTTCTTCACAGATTTTAAGAGTAAACAGGGCATTTTGTATGTCAAGCCTGGTGTCCTAAATAAAATTATTTGCCTTCCTTCACAATTGTCCAACTCTCCTTCAACTGGAATATATATTTCCAAAGAAAACAAACCAGACTCCCAAATTCTTGGCTACAAGACAGCTCAAATGACACTGTTGAACCGTTTCTTTTATTAATTAACATTTCAATGAAAATTATAATGCCTAAATCTTTTGAAAATATTTGTTGTCAAAGAAACTCACTGAAGTAGCTGACCTTTCAGTCACAGAGTTAGTTACCTTTCCCTCTGAATCACTCCTGGGCCTCAGGGTCTCCGGAAATTTCTCCCCCAGCCTCATTTTCCTCTGGAGAATTTCCCATCCCATCTCATCTGTGGGGTGTGATAGGATAATAGCAGCAATCCGGTCCTTATTGTCTGTATCTGCGGATGAAGAGTGCTGTATAAGTGTAAAGTGTTATTATTATTGTAAGGAAATAATAATACTAATAAAACAAAATGAATCGAAGTCTTGTCTTCAGATGGTTATTTTAGCAATCCAGAAATCTAAAGCCCATGAAATAGACAATTAAGAGGGGTTAGATACTTAATATCAGTCGTTGTGTTTGGGTAGAATTTTGCAATAACGCAGCTGCTATAATAATACAGATTTTTATTTCTCCTTCCAGAAAGGAAGCGGTTGTGTTTTCGGAGAAGGCTGGAAGTCCTGCTGCAGAATGCAGAACTTTGTGTGCCTGCCTGTGCGCTCAAACGGCCGCTCCTCTCCTGTTCCAACAGCTCCATCTTTGGGAGAGAAGAGGGGAAGCGTTCCTTTTCTTTAGCTGGCTTTTCAAACAAAAGAAAGCTTGGAAATCCTGTTTTGCCCTGGAATATCTTTTTTTTCCTTCCCTTCTTTTCCCCATGCCTCTCCCCACATTGCTCTTCATCAGTTGGGGAATTAAAAACCCAGAAACAATCCCCCCTTTCTCTCATTTCTGTCATAACTAAGGACCAGAGACTCATTTAATTAGTCTCTCTTGTGTGGCTTACAGCCCTGTTCAAGGCAAACATTTACCCCTGGGTTTCAGTGCTGCTGCTTAGCCACTGAATTTTCCTTTTTAATTTTTTTTGTCAGGAAAATGTGGTATCATGTTAATGGCTATTGGGGATCCTACGGCTAAATCATAATCATAATTGTCTACACTAATCATAATTGTCTTGCTGTTGCAGTGTGCATGCCTTCCCCCCGTCAGCTCACAGTCTCGTCCTGCTCCCTTGGACTGTGTGCTGATGTTGTGTGTCTGCTCTCACAGGCGGGGTTGACATTTCAGTCATTTTTGTCTGTTGAGTATCTGGGCTCAGGAGACAGGGACTTGAAGACCTTGTAGGAGGGGTCACTCTCTCTGTCTTCTCAATATCCTCATCCCAGAAAGCTCCCGTGAGGAAAGCCATTTTTATGTATCTAGAAGGGCTCACTTTTCCCTTTTAAAGTGAGGCTAGCTGAGGAGCAGAGATCCAGATTAAGAGCCTCTCTTATCCACAGATAAGATGCTTTTAATTGCTGAGTTACATTTGGGACTCCTTTTTTCTTACCTCCTGAATCTTCCATGCCCTTCCTTGCAGTGGCCCATCTCCAGCAGAAGGGATTACATCTCTCCTTCACGTCTCATAAACCTGAGGGTTAGGACATATTCAGGACAACAGGGGCTGGAGAGCGGGAAGCTTGTGCTTTACACAGATCCAGAAGAGGTTTTCTCTGTCCTAGATGAAGTGTCTCATCGTTAGACCAGTTTTCAAGAGCCAGTCAGTCATGAACATCTGTCTCTGTCCTGGCAGCAGTGTTGATGAAAGGGACACTCCTGATACCAGAGTTTTTGTGGTGATATGGTCAGCATGTGGCTGCCGACTAGATGAGGCTCTTCAAGTGACATAAATATCCTGAGTGCCTTAGGTCCTGACTAGGAAAATAAATGCATTAAATACCAATGGCATTTAGAGCTAGAGGCCTGTAAG
This sequence comes from Struthidea cinerea, assembly GCA_013397865.1. Taxonomy (NCBI): domain Eukaryota; kingdom Metazoa; phylum Chordata; class Aves; order Passeriformes; family Corcoracidae; genus Struthidea; species Struthidea cinerea. The sequence continues at coordinate 184,770 of VZTI01001575.1, read as the reverse complement.
AAAGTGCTGCAAATACTACAGCACAAGAGAAAAAAAGGATAGGGTTTGGTATGTTCATTAATTAATCACAAGAAAGGAGTGGGGTAAAACTACAGGTAAATCTAGAACTGTCAAGCCCAGAGTCACTTTTTTTTTCCTAAAATCAGAGAGGAGAAGAGAAAGAAAGGGGAAATTTAATTCCCAGGAACTACACAAAGGTGTGGATACAGGTCACAGAGAGAGCCAGTGTAAATTCTTTAGGAACAAGACAAAACCCAAGTTAAAAACAAACCGAGAAGTCAGAAAAGTCATGGAAGCAGACAGAGGCCATAATAACCTCAGAACAAGACTAGAAAGGGTTCAGGCAGAGAAACTAAAATCAGAGCTTTCAGATGCAAGATCATAAATGACATGAAAAGTTAGCAAAGAAATAAAGAAAAATAGGCACTGAGTAATTGAATATAGCCCCAGAAATCTGGAACTGACATTCCTTTGCTAGAATTTGGCTGCTCAGTGTACATAGAGTGACATTAAACTCTGTGTCTCAACCAGGCCAGAGAACTTTTGAACAATTTAATGCCATATTTGATTAAATTTCACTGTTAAGAAAGTACTTCTGGTGTTCTTAAACCAAGTAATTTAGATGTCCCCGTTGTGATCTAGCCTGAAATCCCAGGTAAGTCTTTAAACCCAGATCTCCTAAAGGCCAAACTAGTGACTTCAGTGTTTTTTTTTTGTGTAATGAAAATAATTTGTATACAGAGTTCAATTCACCACATGGGTTTTTGTTCAGAGATCCTGGCTTTAATGTCACTGGAACAGAAACACATGTTGTCCTATCCCCACAGCTCTGCTGCATCCTAAGCACTCCAGCTCCTTCAAATTCATGCTGATAAAACCTCATTACTGTTCTGTAATGTACTTCTGATACACATTCCCATTTTCACTCTCATCTGCAATCCCTGGCATCGGCTGGGATTTGAAGAATAAGTGTAAAAACAGCTGTGTGGAAAGATGACATTTTCTTACAGTATTTTAGACATAATTTAAAACAAGACTTAGCAGAATTCTCCTGAGAAAGCCTGTCCTTAAGAGAATTAATTGATAAAACTAATTCACAGGTTTATCTTCTCTCACAGTTCTGCATGAAACAATGAAACTTCCCCAATCCAAGGTTTCTCTTCTCCTTAACTGCTGGGATTGCAGTAAGATTTCAGCATCTGAATCCAGGCTCACTTCAATCTGTGGAGTCAGGCTGACCAGTAAATCCTACCACCATAATGCCACAGCTACTCACATTATGTGATCCTGCCTTGCAGACAACTCCTGAATTCCTCAAGAGCTACATCTAAACTATTAAGTATTCCATAATTACATATATAGAGAAAGATATATACACATATTGGTTGTTAATTGCACCTTTCATTGGAAAGCTTCAGCACAAATCCATGGACCTGACAAAACACCCAAACAGAAAAAAAAATGAAAGAACAAAAACCAACGTTCTTAAAATTTTGTCCTGGGTAAGCAGGAAGTCCTGCATGTGAGGTTTCAGGAAAGTCCATCTCTGTACACCTCTACTTCAGTCAATGGTGAGCTGAGCAGCACCCAGGGCAGGTTATCCTGCTGCTTGTACAGCCTCCTCCTCCCCTCAAGTATTTTTGCTTACCAGTCCCCTTTTGGAAGCAGACGAGCACGTGTAATGCTCAGCACGTAATCTAGAACATGACAGACACAGACCTGAGGTGACACTATGTAAGCAAAGCCCTCTGATGTTGCAGGAGGGATAGGTAGTTGTGCTCGCTCCTTAATATCATGGAAATGATAGGGAAAGAGCAAAGCATAGGTGCTGCCTGCCCCTAGAGAGGAAAGCGGCACACTGGATGTTTCTTGTACACTTAGGGATCTTCTTCAGGAATTGAGAGACCGAACTGTGTTTGTCCTTTCTCATAGGAAAGGAATAAAACGGATGAAAGTCATGTTTTTGTCCAGTAACTTAATAATCTGATCACTCCTCTGATCCATAGGAAACTCAGGAATCCTTCTCCAGTATTAGTTGCCAATCCTTCTAGACATGGAGTTAAAGCTTAACCTGAAATGGTACTTGGTCCTAAAATAATGTCAGACTTCAGTTTCCCCTGCACATTAGTAAGCCAAACCAGTCTCATACGTATTTGTAAAGTGTTTTAAGACATAGGTATGAGCCTTTCTCTACAAATTTATAATTTCTTTTTTTCAGCTGAACCCTTTTCCACTGAGTAAATTGTATTGCATAAGATTGAGAGATTGAGTTCCTGTAAAACACACTTTCCCTTCCCTTTCAGAGGCCTTTCTGGAACTGTAAATATAAAATATATTTACCTGAATATTGTTTGCATCCATCATTTCCTCATTCTCCACAACGTCCCCGAGAGAAAAGCAGAAAATATAAACTCTGGTCTTGTCATGATAGGGGCTGTCCTCATTTCAGCCACTGTTTTCCAGTGTCAACATGAGATATAGTCAAAGAAGTGCTATCAAAGTGCTTCTTTGCTGAGACGTTTAAGATTACCAAGAATGATGGTGTTCTAAGTTAGCTGTTAACTTTGCATGGTATCAGTCCCGAAGAGATCCTGTTAGTGGTTATCATGCTACATCGGAAGGAAGGCAGCAGCTGGCTGAGGTTCAGAACATTTTTAAACCCCTGGAATGGGTTTATTTATTTATTATTTGTAACCATGGGATCATACAGTGGATATGAGGAGGACTTCAGTTTTCACCTATGCATGGTGTTGCAATGTGAAAGCCAGATGTGCTACTCCTATGCAAAACACTCTGCTTTCTCCCTTTATCAATTTGCATCAGCACAGTTAGACCCTTGAATGATGACCAGCATCCCAAAAAGCAGGATAAGTGCTGTATGGGTTCTCCATATGACTCTCAGACATGCTGTGGACTGGGTCAACTGCTCTGCCTGTCCAAACTTAACATTTTCCTTTGCATTTCTGACTGATTTGGCCACAAACCATTTGAGACAGTGGTCTTTCTTCTTTTATTTCATGTTTAAAAAGCCAGGAATATTCTCACCTCTAATGCATTTGTTCCGTGGTTCTTTAAAACAAATAATAAATTGAATGAATCCTCACAGGAGCAGACTGCAATAAGAAATACTCTGAAGTCAGATTTTGTTCTGAAATATGTTTTGAAATTTATAATTACTTTTTTATTTTTGGGGGAGGGAGGATATTGTTTTTAGTCAATGAAATATTTTATTTATAATCTATCTTTTTCTACCTTTAAATATTATGATTAAATATAACAAATCTATTTCTAAATTAATAATTTCCTAAACCAAACAAACAAACAAGCAAAACCCTCCAAGGTAGAAAGCGTTTACATTTGATTACACTTTCTTGCTTGTTTTTTTTTTTAACAAAATGAATTTTTATCACAATTAACACAATCTCATGGAAATGAATTCCAGGCATCAGTATTTCATAGTGGAAAAACATGTCCTCTTGTAATAATTGAAATTAGTCTTGAAATGGCTCATCCTCCCCAGTCCTACACCTAAACAAGTTCCACATTACAGGTGCTCTGCCTTTGGGTAGGTCCCTGGTGTAACTTTGAAATACTTGTCAGTGGCACCCTTTATACCTTCTAGAGATACAATTACACCTGGACTTCCAATTTAATGGCTCTAAAATGCTTCTTCCAAGAGGTGACTAAGAGTTTAAGAACATAAAAGGCTGAGAAAGTATCATCAGCAAAACAATTTGACCAGAGACGTGACGGCCCCCTGATGTTCAGATCACTGATTGAGATTGAGGGTAAGAAGGGAGCAGTGAAGTTTCTAATTTTTGGATAAACGGTTTGGTTTATGACTGTTATTCCCCTGGTAGACACCTGACTCTGGCACAAGTTTAATGATCCAAGTCAAGCCAAGGACATGAACTGGTCTGCAGAGAAATCCTGTCTTGCCTTCTCTGCCACCTGTCCTCTACTTGGCCCTGCCTTTTATATTCTCCTTTGCTGCACTTTGTGAAAGTTCAAGCAGGTTTACGTGTACACAGCTTATTATTAGGGGTCTCAGCTGACAGTATAGATAACCTTCAGAGCTGCCTTAGGGTGGGGAATGAAGCAGGAAAGAGAAAAGAGAGAAAAAGTTAACCCTCTCCCCAAAGTCCAGGTGGAAAGTAAAGCGATGAGCTACCCTAGAAAGCCTTCTCTTAAGGGCATCCTCTGCAGGGCAGCAGGTGGTGACAATGATCAAGTTGAAAATGACAAAAGAAAAAGACGTATTTTTTTCCTGTTTTCTTTTCAGTGCAATTATACTTCTCATTAAGAGTTGCTCAAATCTCCCCATTGGTAGTTACTGTTTATGTCACTGCCGGTGCTGTTGGAGCATGCCTGATTAGGTGCAGGTGTTGCACACTAATTGGCCATTAAGTTTCGGTGTGTATGTTCTTGATAACATTTTCTGGATTTCAAAATTAGTATCATTCATTTTCTCCTAAGCTGTGTTTGTTTTAATATGAAACTGCAAACTAAGAACTACAGGGTGAGGATTGGATGGATCTACACACACAGGAGAAGATTAGCAGCTACCAGGTGAAATGTGAAGAGACAGAGGAAGAGCAAAATTATTTAAACATTGAAAAAAAACCAGGTTTTAAGTAGAAACTGGGCATTGGATTCTGGTCAGAATCCCACAGTGCAAGGTGGATAAAGACACTTGGGGTGCCATGGCTATGGCAGCGAGGCAGGAGCCTTGGGTAGTTTGATGAAAGACTGCTGCATGGCAAGTGAAGAGTGGGTTACAGGAGGAAGATCCTCAGCTTTGCAAGGCTTAGAGCTGACAAGATTCTAGGAGCCATGATGTTTTCTCATGCCAAGAGGTACTGTGGGGAGACACAAACATGAGAAGGATGACGGCTCTGAGGGAAATGAGGCAGTGAACACAGCATGATTTACACGCTGGGCAGTATGGAAAGGTGTAAGTGTCTTTCATTTTTCTAAAGGAAGAGATATAAGAGAGAAGAGTATATTTAATATTACAGAAATTAGGGCCACTGTGTCTTGGTTTGGTGAGCTTAGATAATGCCAGAGGAAACAGACATAATCCACAAAATTTCAACAGGTTGCTGAAAAGCATTCCATAAGTAAGGTCTCAAAAGGGTTGAATTATTTCTGTGTCTCTACACATTATAAAAAATAGCCACTAAACTTCTAAATTTGGCATTACAATTAAATGTCCAAATTTATTTGGGATAGTCCCAGGCATTTTAAAACACAACCTGCATGGAAACAAAGGGCTCATGCACAAGAAAACCACAATCTAGGCTGTTAGACCAGGAGATGTGAGCTGAAACCTCTCATATTTTATGATACACCAAATCTGCAGAACAGAACTTCCACCTTCTTTGCAGATCCTTGCATTCGGTGTGGTGGACACTAGAACAGGACCTTGTAGTTAAAGGAAATCTAAGCTTTTTCAAAAGTCGTATCTGACTTTTTAAAATTTTCATTTGGAATGTATCCTCCCACTCTAGCATTGATAATTTAAACCCAAAACACATATGGAAAACAATATTATTTTCTTTACTGTTACTCATGTACTTACAAGTTAAAAGGAAGACTTTTTTTCATAGGACAAAATTCAGTATGAAGCACAGAATACCCCTATAAGAGTGGACACCTTGCAAAGTATAGTTTTTTTAGCACTGACCTTTCTTCTACTTTCCTCTCAGGCTTCCTTTTTCTGAGAACCAAGTTTAACCCTTTTTGACTGCTCTTGTTTTCTGTATTTTTTAGTTTTACTCCTTATCTCTTTCTCCTTCTACATCTTCTTCACAGATATCTTTCACTGTTGCAAGGGGAATCCTCAGAACAGTAGTATAAATGTCCAGACCCAACCAGGAAGTTCAACATAAGCCTCTTTTATTCTCTCTTTTCACAGTCCTAACTTGCAGGAAAGCTTTTTGGTTTTTTGGGGGTTTTTTTGTGCGTTAGAGACAATGTGCTCAGAAATGAATATTGTCTTAATAGCCCAGAAAAACTTGTGTTGCATGGAACTGTGAGCTACAGGGCCATGTTCGGTCACCAGTCCTCTCAGTGCAGCAGTGCCCTCACATTCACTGTCACCAGCTGTTTGGGAATATGGCTACATAAGACAGCTGCTTCTTCAAGGAGCTGGTTGATATTATGAGGACAAATCTGCAACCTGAAAGTTGTGGAGCACGACGAGATGTGCAGGACAACCCGGAAAAGCAGCATCCCTCTTCTAGTGATGTTTCTTTCAGTGTGAAGCTCATTAAGGCCACTGGTCCCCTTGGCATCTCAAGTCCCCTGCTCAGGGCACTGGAGGTCAGCTCTGAGAAGATCTGTCAGCGGGTTATGTCATCCCTGTTCTCCTCCAAAAGCATGAGGAAGTCCAAGGGGAAGAGGAGGGGCAGGCACTGATCTCTGCTCTGTGGTGACCAGGAGCAGGACCTGAGGGAGTGGCCTGAAGTTGTGTCAGGGGAGGTTTAGGTTGGATATGAGGAAAAAGTTCTTCCCCCTGAGCGTGGCTGGGCACTGGAACAGGCTCCCCAGGGCAGTGGTCACAGCACCAAGCCTGGCAGAGTTCCTGGAGTTTTGGACAGAGCTCTCAGGTACGTAGTGGGATTCTTGGGGTGCCCTGTGAAGGGGCAGGAGCTGGACTCAATGATCCTGATGAGGCCCTTCCAATTCGGCATATTCTGTGATTTTGTGATCTGGGGACTTCTCAGGTCTGAATATACTGTGTCTAGGTGGTCTTGCCTTTTTTTTTCTATAAAAATGGTTTTCTGTGGCTTAAATTCACTTACCGAAACACATTTAGATATTCAGATAAAACATTTCTCTGCCAGTCCCCAGTGGATCCAAGCTTCCTTTTCCTTCTCTCTCACATTGCCATGTCTGTTGTGGCATACTGTGAGCAAAGTGTTATCTCTCCAGTTTGATGGTGCTGTCCTCATTGTACCCTAGATGTCCATTGCAGGATCAGGGCCTGTATTAGTTCCTTTCTCAGTTTGCATCTGTACACTTTTGCACAGCTTTGGGGAGCACTGTGGGGCCATTTGTGAAATGACAGTGCTTTCTGCCGGCGAGATCATTATAGGCAGAAGGCATTCCAATGTGCAAATTACAGTTCAGCTTATAGGGAATTTGTTCTGCTTAAAACAAAAGAGCTCTACAAAAGGAAGGTCTCGCCGCACTTTCGTCTGATTTGGAGCTGCAAAGCTAACTTCCATGCTGTGCAGAAACGCACAAGGAGGGTTAAGTCAGTTTTACAAGAGCATCAGTTGGGTGAAAATGCATTTGACCTTCACAGGGTTCTTGAGTCATTCTTCAGCTTGAGTGGCTGAGTGAAGAGTGTGTCATTCTGTCATATTTAAAAAAAAAAAAAAGAGAGAGAGAAAAATTTAAAAATCGATCCTGTCTACTCCGGAAAGCCTTAGATTTCATTGGTATCTAACTGACATAAATAATATTTGCTTGGGTTTTCATTGCTATTTTTATTTAAATGTTCTTGGCTATGCCAGCTACCAGCAAGGTCCATTTTTATAGCACAGTGAATTCCCACAGTTCTGGTAAATATAATCAGATAAGGGGAAGTTGAACTTAAACCTTCTGTTGCAGTCAATAAAAGTCTTCATAACCCAAGACTACATCTCTATTTATATGTACTAATTATAGAAATCTATTCAAGGACACTCTAAAAACAGGATTATAAATCCATCTAATAGAAACCCCCAAAAAACATGAGCATATAGAGACAAGAAAAGGAGACAGGCAGTGAGAACTAAGAAAGAAAAAGAAGCAGAATACAAAGCAACATATTTGCTTGAGCTCTTTACAAAGAAAAATATTCCTCATATATGTTCCTATTGTCCTTCAGTGTTTCATTATTTTTGTGGCAGGGATCTCATATTTATGTAGATGTTTGTTGACTCAATGGATCTAGGTGCAATTGTACAGGTAATGATTGGAAGCATAAACTTCCAAAAGTTTCCAAACTTCCAAAAAACTGTATATTTTCCTGCAAGGCAAAACATACAGTAGGAAAAATATGTGTTCCCTGCATTCAAGGTTCAAATTCAAGAATCTATGTCTCTTTTAGCAGACTTTCTCTTGCCAGTTATGAAAAGAATGTAGATTTGGCCAAATGATACACATTCAAAATAAATTCCTACTCCGGCATGAGATAAAATCCCTGAGAGAGCAGTTCAGGTGAGAAACTGAGTCACCCTGTGCATTAAATTGTTTAAGAGTCTTCAAGAAATCAGCATGCTGAGACACCAGAGCTAGATACTTTAAATCAGTCATGTGAATAACTCCCACTTCCTTCTTAATTTTCTGCTTTCTTTTACTTATTTTCTATATAAACTTGTGCAAGGAAAAATTTCCATGTGTTCAGGCTGTGTCAGCTTCAGCACTGGGGGGCATCAACATTTCACAACAAAAGAGGCAGTTCTTGTCTCTGTGTTTTCTGCATTGTGACTTTGGCCAAACTTCTAAAAGATCAAGGTGTATGTTTGCTAGGAATGCAGCTTCAGAGCAGAGCACAGGTTATCAGCCACAGTGTAACCAGGAGGACCAGGGCAGTGACCATCTCTGTGTTGTTCACTGGGGTGGCTGCACATTGAATCCTGGGTCATTGAGGGGCTGGATCTTGTCCAGGGCAGGGAACAGAGCTGGGAAGGGATCTGGAGCACCAGAAGCGGCTGAGGGAGCTGGGAAAGGGGCTCAGCCTGGGGAAAAGGAGGCTCAGGGGGGATCTTGTGGCTCTGCACAACTCCCTGACAGGAGGGGCAGCTGGAGGGGGGGGAGGTCAGGCTCTCCTCCCAGGGAACAAGGGACAGGATGAGGGGAAACAGCCTCAAGTTGCACCAGAGAACGTTTAGATTGGATAATAGGAGAAGTGTATCCACTCTGAGTGTTGACAAGGCATAACAGAGGCTGCCACGGGCAGTGTTGGCGTCCCCAGCCCTGGAGGAACTTGAAAGCCATGTAGATGTGGCACTTGGGGACATGGTTTAGTGGTGGGCTTGACAGTGCTGGATTGATGGTTGGACTTGACGATCTTCGAGTTCTTTTCCAACCTAAACAATTCAGTGATTCCTTTTCTAGATAACTGCATGCTAAAGATGGAAAGAAATTTAGCTGATTGTCAACAAAGGCCTTCTAAAGAAGCAGGGGCATGAACAGCCCTCCTTATATGCATTTGGAAATGGATTCATCTTTTGCCAAAAAGAAGGCATAATTTCAGCTGGAAATACTTCAAATGGTCTAAATGAGACAAAAAATATGTATTTCGTCCCTGTGGCACAAGTCAGTATGTACAGACTATTATCCCTTTTTATTCTTAGACTCATGGAGTCGTAGAATGGTTTGGGTTGGAAGGGACATTTACAGATCATCTAATTCCAAAACCTGTGCTGTGGACAGGGAATTCTGCCCTCCATGGCTTGACCGTGCACCCAGGCTTTCCTTCACAGCCCCGCTCAGCTCCATGAGGGCCCTGAGAGGTGATGGGATAACAGCTGGAGGTGCAATGGCCACAATCTGCATCACTTGTTGATAAGGCATGGTATGGGTCAGCGTCGTGACCCATCTGGGTTTAGGGTATGCTTCGGGTCAGATTTTCAATGGTGTACAAGTTTTTCTAAACATGTACAGGGTGTCTTGTCTTCTCTGACAGCTGGGATGAAGGGCTGTGAACGGAGAGAGCTTCCTGTTTACACCACTGCTGTGCAGTGAACACTTTTATATAAAAGTGTCCTTTTATATCAGCCCTCAGTATAAGTAATGTCTCTAAAAGAACTGAAAGCCACAACATATTATGTACCCTTTGTAATTACTCAGTACTATTTTGACATCAAAGGAACCAATGCACAATATTTGTGGTCTTCCTTTCTAAATTCACACCTTAATGATTTTTAGGGCAGTCAGACTGAAACACCATAATATTTTTTTAAAAGTATGTTCTCACTCTATTGACTAAAAGGAGAGGAAAGGATTCAGATAATGGAAGAACAAAGAGAGTAGCTACATAAAATCAGAATCACTCATACTGTGCTTAAGATCACTGTCAGAATGTTGCTTTTTTTCCTCTTTTTAATGAATATGAGGGTTTTGAGAACAATTTTCAGAAAGAAGAAAAGAAGAAAGCAAACAAAGTATATTTAAGACCTCCTTGAAGACATCCAGAGTTAATAATGATATACACTGCAGAAAAAACAACTGTGAGATGGGTGCAAAATGCCACAAACCCAGCTAATTAAAAATGAGGTTATTAGTTTTTAGTTACACTGCAGTTAGAGATAATGCTACAGAGAGCCTGAGTGAAAGCACATTTTATATTGTAGTAGGAATTGCATTTTATGTGGCATTTTATTTTATTTTAAGGGGTGCTTCTGTTTAGAGAGAGGAAGATTTCAATTATGAGTTAAAATGGACTCACTGTGGCTTTTCTTTATCTTTAGGGGGAGGGGAAGGGGATAAGAAAGGTACAAACTTTCTTCCAAACTTGGCATTCCACCAAAAACAGCAGTAAAAATTTGTGCCCCACCATAAAAGACAGCTGCCTAGATTTCCAAGATATGTGAGAATGCCTGACATCTATGGATTTTGTTTTCCAGGGTGATCAATAGAAATTATTCACTTGTTTTGAAAGTGTAGCTCCAAATATCATTCTCAGTGTGATTCTAACTCTTTTCCAGTAGATTTAATGCTGGATTTCAAAGCAACTCAGGTCCTACATAGAGAGAAGAAAAAAAAAAACCAAAAAGGTTCCCTCTTTAAAAGCATTTTACAGGTTAATGTTTTTAGAAATACAGCCGTTGTTTAAATAGATACTTAATATTTAAATAGATGCGGAGACTTTTGAATAGGTTCATATAAACCGATCCGTGAGTGTCTACATCTAAAGTCCATTGCAGAGTGAGGTTTTGGGACCTTGTCTAAGAATCATGAGTTGTTGGAATCCAGAATGCAGAGAATATCTCTCTGCCTGTTTTGAAGGATTCTACCCCCCTGGACAACACTGTCTTTGACCTTCGCCCATGGAGAAAATTACCTACCCTTTGGGAAGAATTAGAATCTACACTGGTGTGAACTAGATGATAGAATGTTATGTAAGATTATCACAAGGTGAAAATTTATGGTCTTTGGGTTTGTTAATAGTAAATAGATAAAAGGTAAAAAACTTCAAAATGGAGGATTGTTGTTGTTCTCCAGGCCTTTTGTTCCTTCTTCTAGTACTCCATATTCTGCAGTAGAAGTAGTTTAAGGTGATTGGATAAAAAATTCCGCAGTTCCTGTGTACGTGACAAAGTGAGTTATGGAACATTGGTGGAAAAGTGAAAATATCTTTCATTTTAGGTTTTTATTGGATAATTTACCTTTAAAAAGACTGTCTAATCTTGATAATGCAGGGCTTCTCCTGCATTCTCTGCTCTGTGCTATGTCTGAGCCACATTAAGTGACTCTCCTTCTCTAATAAGACTTAATAAACAACTATCTGAAAGCAGAGACTGCTGAAGTTCCCGTTCGCCTCCTGAATTCCTGGCAAAAACACTAAAACTCTCCCCCATCTGGGGAGACATTAATTAAAGCACAAAATGTGTCAATGAGTGAAATTGTCCTGCCACTCAGGTCACTGATGGAATCATAGAGTCATAGGACAATTTGGATTGGAAGGGGCCTCTAAAAGCCATCAAGTCCAATCCCCCTGCAGTTCACAGGGGTACCTTCTACTAGATCATGTTGAAATCTTCCTCAGTGTTTTTGCAGTTACTCGAAGCATTTTCTTGCTTTGTACATCAGTTATCCTGCATCACCTATAATAAGATAAGGCAAAATAACTATTTTTTTCTTTTTAATGTACTTTGAAATATCTTCAGTTGGAATAGTTTTCAGTAGCTGAAGGAAGACGGCCTCTAGAGCAACAAAAATATTTGAAAAATTTAACCAAAGATAAAATAAAATTAGGATCTTACACCCTAAAATAAAATTATTCATCAGAAAAAAATCCATAATTTGCAATTTCTTTCTCCCCATTTATCTATTTATTCATCTACATCTGGGTTGAACTACAGTAATATGGCTTCTCTGCTTCTACAGCAAGATAAAAACTGAAATATACTCTAATGTAAAGAATAATCCATTTAATTCAATTTTTTTTTTTTTGATATATGAAAGCAAAGGTAAAGTAGCTCTCCCTGTGCATAAAATCAGGTCAAGGGAATCTTAATACATATTTTAGCTATTTATAAAGAGTCACAAATGCACAGCTGCCTTTGACTTGTATTTTTTAGCTATATAGTCTTTTCCTTTCCAAATGTAAAGCTTTGTTTACAGGGAAGCATGTAAAAGACACATGCAGGATAATTTTCCTATCACCTGGAGCTGTCAGCCAAGAGAGTGAATGCAGTCTTTAGGCTAATCTGAGGATAAAGCCAGAGAGATATTCCTCAGAGTGTAACGCAATAAGACCTGCTTCTTCTTTTGGTTTTTGACCAAATTAAGAACAGCACAGTCCAAAGGATTTAATGATTGTACTTGTACTTCTAAGCTAATCAGTGCCAGAAAATATTCCTGTACTCTGGAATAAAATTGCCTATGAAGTTAAATTGTTAAACTTGTCCCTAGCACAGTTTTGGCATCTGGTAGCCAGCATTCCCCCAGACATTTTCTGGGAACAGTTCAGGAGACAACATGGGCCAAGGATGACTCTCAATAGGCATTTTGGATGTGGCCACCCAGAAGAACTTCCCAGTAAGGAGCTAGACTGATCCATGCCAGCTGGCTTCTGCATCCAAACCCAGTTCTGAGCATGTATAATTTACTAGTAGAGATGTGGCTCTGTTTTCACATTTTCTATTGCATAACATGACAGAGCACAACATTGAGTTGTAGAAGCCTGGAATGGTTTGGGTTGGAAGAGACCTTAAAGTTCACCTTGTTCCACCACCCCACCATGGTCTGGGACACCTTCCCTAGACCAGGTTGCTCAGAGCCCCATCCAGCCCGTCATGAACATTTACGCAGGTAGGACAGCCACAACTTTTTTGGACAACCTGCTCCGATGTTTCTCTATCCTCCAAGTAAAGAAATTCTCCCATATATCTCAATCCAAGGCCACCCTTTTTCATTTTGAAATCTTGTTCAATCACTCTATTATCCATGCAGGATTTCTGGCATTTTTGCCTGAATTTCTCTCTATTGGGGCACATCACTCTTGATCTTTGAGGAGGCAATCCTTAATTTTTAGCCAGGTTTCTTGGGCCTCTCTTGTCTCCAGGGCCATTTTCCGCAGCACTCTACCAAGCAGCTCCTTGGAGAGGCCAAAGTCTCCTTTCCTGAAGCCTGGGGCAGGAAATGTGTCCTTGTTGCTTCACATTCCCCACCAGCCCCGGCTTTGTCCAGCACAGCAATCCTCCTCTTTATTCCTCTGTCACTTAGAGAGGGAAGCTGTCTTCAGCACTTTCTGGGGACCTCCCGGGTTGCCTGTGCTCTGCTGTGTTGTCCCTCCAATCAGCATCGAGGTGGTTGAAGTGAATGCTATATAAAAAAGTCAACTGAAATGTGAATGAAGTGCTGAATTAAACCAAGAAAAGTCCCTCCAGAATCTGCTTGCTAACAGATTTAAAGGGGAAGCATTGCCTACCTGTGTCCATTTTGGCTTGGGAAGTATTTCAAAATTAAGAACTTAACTGGAATTAAAAAATGCAGCTCCATCCCAGTTCTCATTAGTAGAGACTCAGCAAGTTTAGGAAAAAATTTGCGGCATCTGTCAGTTGCTCAGCACACAACACACTCACATGCACATACACACTTAATTCAATGAAAATAAACAATGCCTAACACTTTGAAAAGGTCACTCAGTCTTTCTGGTGCATATACTTTGCTCCCTTTGTGACCAGTTTCACAAAGAGCACTCTTCCTAACTTCAGCTGTTTAAAAAGCCAACCTTTATGCTTTAGATTCCCCTTGTCTCTATTGACATACTTTCCTGCACTAAGGGCTTTGCTCATCAGGAAAACATCTCCCTCGCCCTCCCACCCACCATGCTAATCTTGAGACAAACATCAGAACCTTCATCTACAGTTCAACATTTCAAATGGGATTATCTAAGCATCCAGTAGCAACAACAACAACAACAACAACAACAACAACAACAAAAAGGAGGGCAGCGGTGGTGAGGGAGGAGGAGAAAACATCCTTGTGCCTCTAAGCAGAGATAAGCAAACAGAAACTTTATCAGCCCTGAGGCCCAGGGCAGAGAATCCTGCTTCTTCCAGGCATCAGTCCCTTGTGCAAGATGGGTTGGAGCACAGACTGCCATGCTGAGTCGGCATGTTCCTGGGTCGCCACACCGCGACCTAGCAGCCATGTCAAAGTAAAAGAAGCCCAGACACTGGTAGAAAACCCAGCAGTTTATACTCTGTGTGACTGTCACGATGACACTGAGAAGATGAAACAAGTCTAGCTGGGGAGGTAGGAGCTGTCTGAGCATGCAGGCAGCTTGACACACAGCCAGGATGTAGTCCATATCTTTTCATTCTAACCTGGGTGGTGACTGAGACAATCTGAATTGTAGAGGTGGTCGTCTTTTAGCTCACAGGGCCTTGGGAGGAGAAGCAAAGTGGTCAGGACCTAACATTTTAAAATCACATCTCAGATATTTTACTGCAAATAAGGTGTCCTTTCCCTCTGTTGAGTAATCAGTGGCATGGGATCAAGCCAACTGCTTGTGTTGAGGAGAAAATCATCTCTTGGGTTTTGTCAAATGAGGGGGAGAAGTTAGTCCAATACTGTGATGCTCATTCTTGTGGGAAAACATGGGCTGTATTTATCTGACTAATTGAGCTGTCTGCATGGATATCCCTATCAGTCCCCAATTCTCCCTTTAAAGTCAACAGAAAGAAAGCAAAATTTTCGTGTACCTCTGTCAAAATCTGCCTAGAAAAGTGGTTTCCTGCTTTCCTCTTCCTGTCCTCTGACTCTGAGAGGAGCCCCAGCTGACTGCAGATTTCCACTTTGCCAGCCTGGTGTGGTGAGGTCAGTCTCATCCTGGTGTGCTTAAGGTTATTTTTTAAATTACTCAGGGGTATATCATCAACTGATCATCACAGACAACAGCTGTAAGTTTTAAACCAGGGCAAGACTTCCTGAAAAGTGCTGAAAAAAACCCATATTCTGTCCCACAGTTCATTACAAGCAAAAGAAGGAGTGGACTGAATGCAGACTTAGTACTTCTTTAGAGAACTTTGCCTTTTACTATATTAAGACAACAGAATCTCTCAAGATTTATTCTGCAGAAAGGGGATTCCTGTGTTTTGGAGAACATCTCATCATGGAGATGGGTTATTTCAGCACAAGATCTTCTTCCTAAAAACTGCTCAGAAAGTACTCCACAACGGCAGTTTTCTGCATTAAAAACACCTTTTATTTCATAAAAGAAATGTGTAGTGAAAAATTTTACATCATTATTGTTGTAATGCTTTATTTTAATTAATATTGTCTTTGAAAACGTGCACTTCTTTTTATCAAGTTCATTTTTAAGACACAGCTTTTTCCTTATCTATTTAGTGAAGTTAACCATATAAGAAGAAAATGTGACTTCTGGTGATTAAATATATTTAATACAGAAATTATTTTGTTACAAATATCTATTTAAGAAGGCCACAAATATTAACACAAAAAAAAAAAACAATATCAACCCCTGAAAAATGGATACAACTTCAAAACACAGTTTCCTTTTCTTCCAAAGATAATTTTTTTTTTTTCACCAGCTTCTTTTTCTTTTTGTTTTAGTTTCACAATGAAATGAGGGAGAATGAATTACAAAACAAATTAAGAAAGGCATTTTACACAGGAAATCACATAAACCTCACCTATTTAGTTTTCTTCACTGCATTGGTTTAATACAAACATGAACTTTAAAGAAGTGCCAGTGAATAATTTCACCAGTAGGATATGCAGTTTTCTTTGTTAGGGAGAAAGAAAGGCTGGTCCTTGAGAAGTCTTATCCTAACACATTGCAATGGAAACTACCTGAGAAACATAATGAAAGCACTTGCTCCTTCTTTTTGCATCTGGAAAAGTGTTGCAAACTCTTGTTGGCACAGCCAAAGCAGTTTCCAAAGTGAGAAAAACATGCACATTGTTGTCCAGACAAGATTTGGACCACACTCACCCATTCCAGTCTCATATGTTTCTCTCCTCATTTCTTTCTGGGAAACACATATAATAGGCACAAAAAAAAAAAGCAAATATCTTTTCCAGTCTGTTTATTTATGCTGAGATCTGAACAAGTGCCTCAGTTCCATCCTCCCCTTTTCATAAGCACTGTCTTTCAGCAATTTAACATATTGGGAGTGCAGACTTTCTGCCCGAGATCAATGCCTTCGTGAAGGAAAAGGGAACATCTCCCACCTTTGTGGAGTTATCACAACCACAATGTCCTCTGAAATCAACCTGTTCATTGCAAGTCTCCTGTTCAAGCACTGACTCATCCCAAACCTGCTTAGCTGATGAAATCTGACAGCATCACAGCTTGAGTTGGCCCAACCTATTTAGCTTATGAGATCTGACAGGATCACAGCTGGAAGCACCCCAGGAGATCTGATGGGATCACAGCTTGAGGCTTAGCTATAGAAACGGCATATATACATTGATCCAAAGTTTGCATAAATCTTAAAATGCATCCTAAAATGAAATCTTCTCCTCAGCTTTAAGGAAAAAAAAGCAATACCAATTACAAAGTTTTATAACAATTTAATATTTTTCATTTTTTTAATTTTCTTTTTTACTGTCTGTATGCACTTCATAAGACATAAAAATCACCCTGTAAACAGGTTAAAGAATTCTCATGAGGGTTACTACCCGAGCCACCAAACCTAAGGGCAAGAAGAAGCTTGAAGTTTACTGGCAATCTATCCAACTATCAGAATTTCCTTATTTTTTAGTAGATCCATTTGTATAGTGTGGGATCAAACTATCCCCTTGCCAGAACGTCAGCTAAATCTCACCTCAACTCAGTTCTGGTAAGAGCATCAAAAGTGACTACCACTTTTTTGTCTTAACAGTTATTCTCCCTCTTTTTTAATTAGCATGATTGTATGTGTATAACGTATTATTGGATGCCAAGAAAGTTATATGGTGCACTGAAATATAACCAATATATTTAACTTTCTTTGTTATGCCTTCCATAGGACAACTTTGTGGTCATAACTTTGGTTTGCTTCTCAGAACATGATCGTGAGGATCTGAAAGGTGAGTTTTTGAATGTGAATATAACATAACTCCACATTTATATTTTGCAGTCAATAAACACAGCTTTTTTGTTCTTGTATATTTTCTGACAGTGAAAAACAAGTTGACAAGAGATTTGAATATTCAAATGTTAGTGTACAGCTAGCAATCTAGGAGGTTTCAAATGGAAGAAAACCTAAAAAAAAGAAATGAACAAACGAAACAAAAATTAAAAACAAACAAAACAGAAAACTAAGATGACAAAACTGTTAATGTAACCAGATATTAGTTAAATTACTTTTAAAAGTCAGAGATAATTGTAATTAAGACACTTATTCAAATAATGACTAATGACTCTCTGGATGCATTAAAATTGCAGATGTTCACTCTGAGGATTATGTCTTCCTCTTCCTCACTGTATTACTTTATTTCATTGCAAGACTGCCTAAAATCCTTTATCAAAGATCAGATTTGTTCCACAATAAACCACATAAAATAAACCAGCAGAATGTACTCAACTCAGAGACAAATCATCTCCTTTGCTCTCCATTTGAGCTGAATGAATTCAGAAAGATCCTTTTAACTCAAGATATCAGATGAATTTTCTTGATTTTATTAAACCTTCAGACTATGTTGCTTCATTAGTCGATAATAGAAATTCACAATGCTTACTTGAGGGATTCAAATTAAAAGTGAAATATTTTTCGACACCTGGAGTCACATGGAAAACATGACATGGAGAAACGCTGAGTGGCTCGTTGATAGCAACCTAGGAAACATCTTCAGATTGGCTTGCCTTCTACTGTAGACTAAAATACCTCCTCAGCACTTCAAACTCCGCTAAAGTTCATGGAAATCAGGTCATAAAGACTTTCCTTGTCCATCTATCTAAAGCAGTGTTCTTCAACATTTTCGGGTTACTGACCCACCTTATCAAGTAAAAATTTTCTCTGACCCTCTTACATTAACTATGAAAATAGGCGTACATAATGTATTTATGATAACAATGATATGCCTGTATAATTTAGTTGTGTGCATGTTTCAAGAGGTCAACAAAGAATGCTTGACCTTGAAGAGGAAGGGTGACTGTGAGAGAGTTGCATTTTCTTTGTTGATGCAACAATTTTAACTGCTTCAAACTGACATTGCTTGTCTTTCATGATCATTGTGTCACAGTCCAGAACATATGAGGCAATCTAAGGTGGCCAGTAAATATTCCTACATAATTTTTCTGGGTAATGGCTTTCCTGTCCTAAAATGCATTTGAAAAGTATGAAGAAAAAGAAAGGCTTTTTCAAGTTTGGCGAAGGGATTCTTCCCATCTTCTTTCTTTAGCCAAATATTGTTATGTTTCATTCAAGAAAGTGTTTTTAATAAACAAAAATTTTCATTGTAAAGTTATCAACGTGATGTTTCCCCCTACATTAGGAATAGTCATTTGAAACAGGTAGTACAAAGTATGAACTTGATAACAACACAATTACAAACTTTTTGGCTTAGAAAGTTTCCAACTCATGTACAATTGTGTCTTTTTCCCAACATGTGTGTGATATTTGGAATATAATTGCATTTGAATGTTGCATGAAGTTCATCAAAATTGTATCAGAATTCCTTCTTTCTACAGCTTTTCCATATCACAGTTCACTCTATGTGGGGAGACACAAGCAGTCTCCAGATCTCCTGTTCAGAAACATGAAAGCTGAGGTGGGTAGTTTAGTAGGTGTCTTAGTCTGGAAAAATTGGAGGAAAATATCTTCTGATAGAAGTCAGGTTACAACCACCCCTCCCCCCAGGTTCAGGAAAAAAATTTTCTTCAAAGGAAAGTGAAAGAGATAAAAGCTATTTATTTAACAAACACACAAGAGGGGAATAATGATGCTAAATAATGTGATCTCTCTCTCTCTGTGGAGAGAAAATCTGGGAAGATGTCCGGGTTCTTCTGTAGGTGTGGTCTCTCTCCTCCTCGGAGCTGGGTCGGCGAGGTGCCACCCCCCCCATCCCGGGCCTCCAGGAAAATTCTCCTGATGTGTTCAGATGTTGTTGAAACAGTCCAGAAGAGAAGAAAATAATGAAAAAAAACCCAAAATCTTAGGAAAACAAGGTTCAACTGTCCGTCTCTCGCCGGAAAAAAAAAATGCCGAGAGAAAAAAAAAGTTGACTGTGGGAAGAAAAAAAAACCAAGGGTACCGCAGAAACAGAGGAGCGTATCTCCATGTCCTTGAAACAACTGCTTTGAAATGTTTTTTGTTTTCTGTCTTTCTCAGGCTCAGTTTAAAGACACAGACAAGATTAGCGGGCATAGGGCAGCAAGAGGGGATACACATTATAAAGTCACCCCACGACATTAAGAGCTACTGAGATGGGTCAAGTGTATGAGGTACTTCACCTTGCATATATCCATCCAAAGATGTAGGGTAGTCAAATAGACTTCAAAACAAAAAAAAGAAAACCAACCAAACAAAAAATTAATTTAGCAGAACAGTTATTTTAGAGGTCTGCAGATATTCAGGAGTTGATTTATGCCTTCTAACTTAGACATTCATAATGCAGGTGTTGATGTCTATTTAATTCCCTAGGCTCTTTCGAGGTGTGATTCATGTCAGCTAAAGTACACAGCTAAAGTAGATCAGATGAATTGCTCCCTAAAAGAGCTCAGCACCCCGGCTGACTGCCACGAGTGACTGCAGAGCCTGGGGTGACTTGCTGAAATGCAGAGCTCTGCTGATACCTGAAGCCAGATGACGTGAAACTGGGACTGGGATAATCTATCAGAAAATATAGTTAAACTCCCTGCAGAGTTTCAGACACCAGGGAGAATATCACCTACACCAGATAAAGGCTGGGTTTCATCCTCTTTTGTGTCTTGCAAAGGAATGGAGTCAGCTGAAGTGGCCAAAAAAAGGGTGGTCTGAGCGTTGCTTCCTGAGAGGAAAGGTTGTTACAGAGGAGCTGTACAAGTTCTTGAAGTGAATTGTTTGAAAAATGATGGTGCATAAGTTTGTGAGGCTCAAGGGCAGTAGCTTACCCAGTGTTAGCATAGCTGACATGCTGACAGTTTATATGGAATTTATGTGCCCATTTACTCTGCTTTTTATGGGAAAATATGCTGTTACGTTACAGCTGCCACATCACATGCTACTTATCCTGCCTCAGAGCTACAGAGCACCTTCCTCAAGGAAATATACATACATCAAGAGGTTATGTATTTTTAAACAACATTGTAAGGAGGAAATAATAAAATATGCATTATACTGCATACTTGCAGCTTTTAATTTTTCTATATAATTTATTTAGCAGTTTTAACCTATACTACAAACATTTGCAGTTGTTTTTTGTTTTCCATTCACCTGTTTGTAATGAGATAAAGAAATTGTCAATAGGGTAGTATTTTCAAAAAGACAAAGGAACACACGAAAATGAAAATCTGTGGAGGTTCAGCAATAATGCCAATATAACAGGAACAAACTTATAAAGCAGGGATGACGAAAGATGCTCAACAATACTAACAGTATATCAAATGGTAAATTGGATAGGAGAAGGCTGGGGTTAGTGACAGGAGTAAATCCAATCTTTCAACTAAAACAAAAAGTTACAAAAAGGAAGAGAAATAATCCTGCTACCATTATACTGTCTGCCAAATTATCTTGCTGATATCCTTCCTCATTCACCTTACAATACATTTTTTTTTTTGCCTGGAACTATTCAATTTTCTCATTTCAGTAGAGGAATAACTTGAAAAAGTTGCTTTATCCTCCTGAAGTAATGCCTTAAAAGTGGTTTCAGTAATGATGTGGGTAATTACTTGCTACAGAGGTTAACATGAAGAATAGCCAAAAAAAGCCATTGCTGGAGTGTTATTGCATTCCATAGTACAAATGCTGGTTTAGTTAGAACCATTGATTTTACTTAATGCAACCCCTGCATGATGTTTGTGTTCTGTTAGGGGATGAACCAGAACTTCATATACCTGAGACCTGGGGATGAAAATTCTCCATTCTGTCTCTTCCATGGCTCCAAGGAAGAAATATCTATACACTGCTGTGTACAGTCCAGTTTCTGAGAGCGACAAAAAAATCTACAAAAGATTAAAAAAAAAAATTGATTAAAAAAAAAAAAGCTGGGGGATGACATTTGTCACTATTTAAAAATAGCTCGAGTGCTGTGCCCCTGTGTCTGCCTAGGTGTACATCTTCCTCAAGCCCTCAGGACTGCAACACTCTGAAAAACACCTATTTTACAAAGGACAATACTGAATTTAGGAAAGCACTTAAATTATGCAAGACTGGGGGCTGAAAATCTTTTTTT